>CANTUW010000076.1:0-47105 GCA_947686815.1 Podarcis lilfordi | reverse complement strand
CAAGAGGGGAAGGAGGGGCTGCAGGTACGAGGGAAGTCTCCTGGGGGGTCCCATCTTCAATCATGAACCCCCTGGAGGAACCCTAGAGCTCCTGCTTATTCTGGGGGTTTGGAGAAGATAATACTTTTCCATAGTCCCAGAAGTTATTATTCAATCATGCTGCTGGGGAGTTTTCCTACAGAGGACCAGACTGCATATTACTATCATACTGATTTTACTGTTGTTTCTGCTTTTGCTGTCATGGACTGGCTGGGTGCGGGGGGTGAGGCACCAGCTGGGGGACCCACAAGGGAAGAAGGCTCAGAGCCTGGGGGCTGGTGGTGGGATGGCAATGAGCAGAAAGAGAGGGAAAGGGAGCAGAATGGAAGGGAGGTGTTGCAAGCTGGAGGAAACAGGGTTTGGTGAGCAGGAAGAGGCTGGGGCAGAGAGCAGTTCAGGCTCAGAGGGAGGAGAGGAGGGGGCCCAGAAGACCCAGAGGAGGCCGGCTTCTGAAGCATCCAGGGAGGCTCCCCCTCCTGCTGCGACCAGCTCCCTTCTCCCCTGGTCTCCTAGAGCACACAGAGAAACCTGGTTCAGACCCCATGATCCTGCACATGATATTAAGAGGGTGTTTCCCTGCCCCCCAACATGCATCACTTTAATCTCGTTGACAATGAACTGTATTTTCAGCCCAATCACCCCGTTTGGAGAGCTCTTTTAGGTGCTCCTTACAATCTCTCTTTGTTTGAACAACCCTGGACGATTTACTGCCACCAGCAAACTTTGCCCCCTCTCTGCTCACTCCTAACTCTAGATCATCTATGAACAAGTTGAAAAGCCACAGGTCCCAATACTGATCTGTTGGGGACTCCACTTTCTGCTTCTCTCCATTCACAGGAGTGTTCGTTTAATAATATGTGTTCCTCCCTCCCCCCATCCTTCTGTGCTGCGGAGGGAAGCCTGCGGAAAAGTTATGGAGGGGTGGTGGGGAAATTGTTATCAGCTCTCCCACTGGTTCGGTAGTGATGCAACCGTTCTTAGGATATGCACGGTGTTGTTGTTCTCGGGGTTGAGTTGCAGCATTTTCCCAATTTCCCGGCATCGACGGTGTTATCTGAATTGCTGGGACCATCGGGGGGTCTTCATCAAAGACAATTAAATCTGTCTCTGGCTTTCTGTGTGTCACATTTCCCTTGGGAGGAGCGTCACTTGGCATTGGCTGATCAGATTCCAACTGGGGTAAAGAGTGGTGAAATTCTGGATCTGCCAAAGGCCTAATGGAGTGTCCTATCATTGAATTATCTAGATTGGGCTGGCGTTCTTTGTGTGTTTGGCCTTTTTTGCTCTGATGTTTTCCTCTCCAAGGGAGTGTTACAGCTGGGTTCACTTCACGTATCCATCTTTGATGGCCCTTCCAAATGAATCATGGCCCTATGGCGAAAGCCCTTCGGCAGAGAGGGCGTTGATTGCTTGGGGTCAGTCCGGCAGAAAGAAAAGCAAAGCCTACTCAAAGGGAAGCCGCTCCAGCTTCCAGCCCTTCTGCTCCCACAATGGCTGAAGAAGAATTGCCCTTAGGGAATGGCAGAGATGAATGGAAGCGGGCAAGGAAGCCCCACAATCGCTCCTGCTGGAGGAATAGGGGCACTGTGTTGGTTTTTTTTGCAGTATGGTAGCGCTGCAGAGAGCTTGCTGGGGAGACCATGCATTAAAAAGGGACTCAAAAATAATTTAAACAAGGTTTTAATAAGAAAAACAAAAACTCCTTTTACACTAAATACATTAACAAACAAACATGACCCAACCACCAACCCATCCCCCAGGGTAATGGGAGAGCTAGGTGCTGCTCCTTATATACTACACCCAATTGCCAACACAGCTTAATCAGTACAACTCGGCAGCACCTGCTATGTTTCACAGCTGTAAAGCTGGGTCTCGTTATCTTGCTCTGGCCCTTGCTTTGGCCCCTTAAAGACATACACATCGGGTGGAACAGTGATGAACCTTTACATTTAAAGAAACCATTCAACATTTCCCCTGCGGTTCATCATTGTGGAACAAAAACATAAAGCATACTTTGTACATGTTTTTCATGTATACCTTTTGGAAGTGCTTTAGTAAAAATGTCTGCAATTTGATTGTCACCTGGAACATATTTAAATACAACCATTTCATCAGCAATTAGTTTCTTTACAAACTGTAAACGTAATCTTAAGACTTTAGTGCGCTGCGTATTGGTTTCTGAACATAGGATAGCGAGTCCACTCTGGGAATCAAGGTAAACTTTTACTGGTAGTGTTACTTGCATCTGTAGGTCTGCGAATACTTGCAGATACCATTCTACATCACGAGTGGCCTGAACGCATGCACATAATTCACTCTCTGTTGTGGAGAGACAAATAATGTTTTGTGTCTGGGACTTCCATTCAAATGGACAACCGTTATAACAAAACACCATACCAGACACACCCCTGCAATTATTTTGTTCCACTGCATGAGATGCATCACAGAAAATTTCAAAACCTTTGTCAATACATGTTGTAAACTGCAACCTATAATGTTTGGTATGTTTAAGGTACATTACCACTCTCTTAAGAGCAGAGAAACATTGTGTAGTGGGCTTTTCCACAAATTTTGCCAGAAAGTGAAAGGCATAAGTTATATCTGGTCTTGAGATTCTTTGAATGAAATTTAGCTTGCCTATAGCAGAACGATACAAAGTTTTGTTAGGAAATGGCTTATCTTCACCTGTAAAAGTGAAACCACACACCATGGGCGTTTCCTTCCCATTTGCATTTTCTAAACGTAGCATTTCAACAAGATCATCAATTTTTGCAGTTTGATGAACCAGAAAAGATCCATTTTTGCCTTTCTCAATTTGCATGGATAAGTAATTTTTAGCTATGCCTAATTCCACCACATCAAATTTCTTCTGTAACTGTGTTACTACCTGTTCATATTCCTGTTTAGTTTTTGTAGAAATTAACACGTCATCTACATACACACATATTTTTGCTACAGAGTTTGCCCTTTCCTTTATAAACACACAATTGTCTGCCTTTCCCTGTGAAAAACCAATATCCAGCAATTCTTTTGCTAAAGTTTGGTGCCAGTTCCTTCCACTTTGGTGCAGACCATAAAGGGATTTATTTAATTTGCATACCAAACCTTCAGCGGCGTCTATGCCTTCAGGGACACGCATAAAAATTTGTTCTTTTAAATCTGCAAACAAATATGCAGTTTTTATATCTAGGTGATAAACAGAATGTCCACGTTGTGATGCATCTTTTAACAAAAGCTTAACTGTTTCATATTTTACACTTGGTGAATAACACAAATCATAATCTTCGCCTGGAATTTGTTGAAAACCCCTAGCAACTAATCTAGCCTTGTACCTTACAACTTCATTTTTGTCATTCATTTTAACTCTATAAACCCATTTTGAATCAATAAGTCTCATATCTGGGGTTTGTGGTACAAGAGACCAAGTGTTATGCTCTTTTAAAGAAGCTATTTCAGAGTTCATAGCTTTATACCAATTTACAGCTTGGTGCTTAGGTAAATTCTGAACATCATTGTAGCTTTTTGGCTCAAAAACTGCCTTATTGGCATACACAGTATTAAAATGTTCATCTGCAAAACGTTGTGGCTTCTGTCTCTTTCTATCTGAACGTCTTAGTCCGGAAGGAGAGTCAGACTCCTCAGACTTAATGGGACTATGTAAACTACTAGTTTCAGGTTGTAAATCATCATTGTCAGACTGAAGAGATGCCTGTTGGCTAAGCTCACGGTCAGAAAACTCAAGAGACTCGAACCTGCCCTCGGGTGCCTGTGACTTTAAATCATCAAACAAATTATCAGATTCAACAGGCTTTTCGTCTTTTCCCATTAATTCAGAAGCACCATTTCCTGCTGCTGCTGCTTCTTCTTCTACCTCTTCTTCCTCAGTATTATCTATACCGTTAGTATCTTGGAAAATAGCAACGCCATTCCAATTTACAGTTTGTATCATGCTTCTGGTAATATGAAATTTGCCAGTTGCTGGTATGTAAATTCTGTACGCCCCCTGCTGGTAGCCCATTAATTTTCCCTGGACACTACGTTCACCCAATTTCTGCTTAGCGGGATAATGCATTATTACATCTGAACCCCAAATGCGTAGGTATTTCAGATTAGGGCGTTTTTTAAACAGCTTCTCATAGGGGGTGACATCTAAACCAGAATGATAACTGCGATTTCTAACATAACAAAAGGCATTGAGCGCTTCAGCCCAAAAGTCTTTGGGCAGATTAGCATCGTGCAGATAAGTTTTAACCCCTGCCTGCAGGTCACGCTGCACAACTTCAACAAGCCCATTTTGCCAGGGACTTCGGGGGCAAGATAACTCATGAGTAGTCCCCTGCGCTTCCAGGAATTTCTCAAAATCCTCAGAAACAAATTCCCCGCCCCGTCAGAAAAAGGTTCTTAATAGGTTTGTTAAAATGTGTTTTTACCCAGTTGCAAAAACTTTGTACTTCTCAAATGCTTGGGACTTCTCAGCTATTGCATAAGTCCAACAATATCTACTATACTGGTCTATCAGGGTAAGCCAGTACTTAGAACCTCCTAAGGATGGTGGGAGTGGCCCAACTAAATCACAATGTACACGCTCAAATGGCTCAGTTACTTTCCTATCTGAGCACCTACCCTTGCGTGCAACCTTAATCTTATTCTTGCAACAGGATAGACATTGCATAAAGAATTTACATGGTTTTAAGTTGAGGCCATTAACAATATTCTTGGTCTTAATTACATCAGCAAAATTCAGATGTCCCAGAATTCTGTGCGCCTCATGGACACACCCAGAATGTGGCCTTACATTCCTCAACCCCTGGCTTGACTGTGCTGCTCTGCAATTTATAGGCGATTGGGAGTAGGTGCGAAAATACAGTCTATATAAACCATCAGATTCCCGGGCATACAATAGACGTTTGTTCCCCTCGAAAAACTCACACATTGACTTTAAGAAACGCACAGTTATGCCTTGACGAGCAAAACACCTTACTGACAATAAATTGTCCACTGATGGGCAGTAAATGCAGTTCGCTATAGTAATGTTTAAAGAGTCAAGTTTAACAGTACCCCTGCCAAGCGACTGCAAGACTTGTGAATTGGCTAAATGTACATTACCAATTTCCTCTTCGAAAGAAATAAACAAGCTTCGATCGTTGCAAACGTGCTGAGATGCTCCTGAGTCCACAATAAAAGAATTCCACTTGGCACCTTTAATTCTTTTACGATCTCTTGTGCTAGCGTGAAAAGCTCGCGGCTCGTTTCTGTCTTTACGGTACGATGCCGGCTGCTGAGCTGACGACCGTGACTGACGAACAGAAACAGACTTGGGAGTACTTTGCTTTCTTTTGGATCTGCAGTCCTTTGCAAAATGTCCTTGCTTATTGCAGAACCAACAACGCTTTGCAGCTTTAAATGCAGTTGTATCACCACAAGTTTGCATATGGCGTTCCTCATTCTTTCTGGAAATAGGAGTGCTTATGGCACAAGCCTCCCTTCTGTCCAACTCGCCCATTAATCTTGCCGTTACCCCTTCCACAGTTAATTGTGCTGGTGGAACGGCAGATATCTGGCTAGCTATACCATCAAAGTCCTCATTAAGGGAACAAAGGATGATGAAAACATACTGAATATCAGGTATCTCCATGTCCCTTCGAATTAATTCGCCGCGTATTGCCTCCAGACGTCTCAAGTGTGCTGCCAAATCACCACCAGGCTGCAACTTCGTCTGGTACAACTGTTTGAAAACGTCAATGCAGACGCTGACTCTTTTCTAACATGCACTGCTGCAAGACTGTCCCACATTTCTTTGGCAGTTTTCTTATTTCTTATATAGACTACTTGCTGGTCGCTGACTGCCAAATTAATTATCGCCCTGGCTTTCGCATCTCCTTTCGACCAAGCATTAGTCACAGGGTCAGGAGGGTCATCAGTTACATAGGTCCATACTTCTCTAGAGGTCAAAAGCGCCTCCACCCGAAAAGACCATAAACTATAGTTCTCATCTGTCAGCTGTGGGAAGACCAGAGCCTTCTCAGCTTCAGGAACCCGGTCAACCATTCTGGAACTCTTCCAGACCCACAGAACTACGCTAACAGGAGAAGGAGTTTTCAAACCTTTCTCAGAGTCCAAAAATATGCAGTCATCCACTCAGCAGCTGGGCCCATAACCAAAGATGTTGGCTTTTTGCAGTATGGTAGCGCTGCAGAGAGCTTGCTGGGGAGACCATGCATTAAAAAGGGACTCAAAAATAATTTAAACAAGGTTTTAATAAGAAAAACAAAAACTCCTTTTACACTAAATACATTAACAAACAAACATGACCCAACCACCAACCCATCCCCCAGGGTAATGGGAGAGCTAGGTGCTGCTCCTTATATACTACACCCAATTGCCAACACAGCTTAATCAGTACAACTCGGCAGCACCTGCTATGTTTCACAGCTGTAAAGCTGGGTCTCGTTATCTTGCTCTGGCCCTTGCTTTGGCCCCTTAAAGACATACACATCGGGTGGAACAGTGATGAACCTTTACATTTAAAGAAACCATTCAACACACTGACCCTATACTCAAAGGTGATGGCCATTTCTGGAATCCAGGAAGGAATTCTCCCCACACTGGTCACATGCAGCTGGGCTCACTTTCCAAAGCCACCTGGAGGGCCTGCCAACAATTCCCATCATCCCTAGTCTTGCTAGCTTGGGATGGTGGGATCTGTAGTCCAAAAACAGCTGGTGACCCAAATTTGGGAAACCCTGTTCTCCCTGAAGGACAAAGGAGGATTCACTTGCATCAGAATATCAGGCAGGTTCTGTAGGATCAGGCCCCTGTCTTCTCAGGGGCCCAGCAGGGGCCTCTTCTGGGAAGCCCACTGGCAGCACTTGAGCACCAGAGAAGGACGGCTGCCTCTGACTGGGGAAGCAAATTTCTTCTAGGGGCAGATTTCTGGGGAAGTTTAGGGAAGTGTTTTAATGTTTAATGTCGTATTTTGTTTTTAGTATTGGGCTGGGAGCCGCCCAGAGTGGCTGGGGAAGCCCAGCTAGATGGGCGGGGTAAAAATAATAAATCATTATATATATTCTTATATGGGGTGCCCACGATGCTCCCCAGCCTGGCTCCAGACTGCCAGGGAAGCTGTGTTGTGTTTTGCTGCAGGTGAGCCTGCCCTGTGCAACGCTGGGCTCTTAAAGGAACTTGGAGCTCCAGGCGGAGGGGCCACAGCTTCCCCACACTTGTGAAGCAGCCATGGGAGCGATGGGGAGGCAGGCGGCTTGCGGTGGGGAGTGGCGTGGAGTGGAGGAATCCGCTAGAAGGAGCTTCTGGAGCCTATGCACCCCACGCCTTGCCTGCTCCCTGAAGGTTTCCTGAGCCTCTCCCCTTTTCATTTCAGGGATTGGGGGACCTCAGCATCCCAGGGTTGCTTTGTTCTGGGGGTGGGGGAAAGCTATTTTGTTTGCTGAGGGCAGGAGTCATAATCCTGTCCCATTGTGTTGTGTCTGGCTTTTAGGTAAGGGGGTGAGGCTCAGGTGGGAAAGAGTTGAGAAAGAAAAAATCCTGGGGTGCGGATTTACTCTGCTGCCCAGCTCGTCAGGGTGCCACTCCCCGGGGGTCCCTCTGATTAGCAAAAGAAGGAATCTCCAGCCACGTTAAATATACAAAACAGCAGTCAGCAGACCTGATCTTTATTTGTTGCAACAAGGTTCAAACACAAAGATTGTTTGGTTGTGTTATGAGGTGGGAAAGCTGCTCCTTTATCCCTTATGGGGTATCCAAGTGCCCATATAGAGTCCTTTTGTAGGTTCTCTATCGGTAGGAGGAAATAACAGAGGCCAACCAGAGAATATTAAGTAGCAAAGCAGCTAGTAAGCCTGATCTTTATTAAAGCTGTTGCAACAGGGTGTTCCCCCCACAGGAGGAGAGAAGAGGACCCCTAACAAAGGAGTGCAAGCCCTTATATAGACATTTTGAAATTGCCCCTCCTGGAGCCCAAGACCGCCCCCCCCGAAACATCATAAATACATCACAGAAGGGTTGTAGCCCAAGACCACCCCCAAGACAGCATACCTACATCAGAGAAGGGGTGGACTACAACAGAAATCTGAGTGCATTGTTTCTCTCCTGTCTACCAGGTTACCTGACTGGAATACCTGGGCATCCTGGCCCCTCTTTTCTTATGATAGCTACTCAGTTCCTGAATCCATGTCACAGGCTCACCCTATTCATATCTTAAATGTGCCCTTAAGACAGGATTTGTGAGCAAAGAGAAAATGGGGAGGTTTCCAACTTTGACCTTGCAGAGAAATATTTGAGGTCAATTTGGGAGGGACAAAATGGTTCCAGAACTTTCCTGTGCGCTTCAGACCTGTGGTGTGGGTGGGTGGGTGTGTATGTGTACACACACACACACACACACACACACACACACGATTGCTTGTTTGGAACATTTATTTTATATATATTGGACCTTAAAATTCTTACAACAATTGCATATGGTTGCATGAACTTTTAAGACCTCTCCCCATTTCCCACAATACATTTTTTCACAGCATCATCCATAAATCACAAATGTGTCACAAAGTAGGAGTCTTTGGAATTTAGAAACATGAGCCCGTCACCCTGCCCGTCAGTAACCCCATTTTCCCACACCTTTAACTACCCTCTTCCCCAAAGAACCATAATAGTATTTACACATCCCTTAGCTGCAAGGCTTTCCTGCGATTCTCCTTCGAAAGTATCAGGATTCAATCTGCCATCCCGATGGATTTCTGTCCGGGGCATGTGCTGCCCTTGATCGCCTCCTGCCTCCTAAGGGAATGTGGATTATGAATTGGATCCCCCAATTCCAGAGGAGTCATTAGGCGTTGGAACACAGGAAATCCGTCAAACCGTTGACTTGACGATTATTTGACGTTTCTACAGTTTTCTATACAGTATTGGATAGTCGGAGGAAACAGTCCGATTCATGGTATCCGCTTCTTGCTACAATTGTATAGGCTGCTTTTCTGAGCCTCTTTGCTGTTGTGCATGGAAGGTGCTTGTGTCAACGGTCATTGTCCTGGCCTTAGTCCGAGGCTGTGGTGGGGACTTGGGGTTTTGGGGGAGTCGTATAACTGTCCCCCCTCCTGGTTTGAAGAGCACCAATACCTAAAACACGGACGCACGGCTCGTGGCGTGGGGTGGGCGAGGGAAGGATTTTACAATGAAAACATTGGGGGGAACCCCACTTTGTAATTAGTTTGCGGGATCAGCGCCTCCCCCGCTCTCCTGATCCACAGCTGGAAGAGGGGAGGAGGGAAACCTTCCTCTCCCTCCCCCCATTCCACCCCTCCCCTCCCGGCACATCCTTCCCTCACCCCGCCCCCACAACCCCAAATCCCCTCCCCAATATGCTGCTCCTCCTCCTCGCCATCCGACCTCTGTTCCGGGAATAGGGGGGGAGAGCCCCCTCCCAACCTGCCTGCTTCTCCCGGAAGTGGAGCTTCCACTCCGGATTGCTGCTCTGCGCCGTAGCTCTAGAGACGCGCGCTTTCGGAAAGGGGAGGAGGGGCAGCAGGCGACACCGCCCCCCCCCCCCTGGATGTTGCAGGAAAGGAAAGGAGAATCTGGAGTGAGGAGAAAGAGGTAAAGGGGTCGTGGGGGGTGGGAGGACAGAAAAGGACCCAGGTAGGGACGCCGCGCCAGCTCCCCAGAGCGCCTTTCATGCGTCCCGTCGGCATGGCCTAGATCCCTGCATCCGTGCTGCGCCTTGGCAGCGGCGGACATGGGGCGCCCACCGAGGGGGTCCCCACGAGGGCCCCTTTGCCCCGTTTCCCCCACGCAGGGATCCCTGGGGCCCTGTGGGATCTGCACGGAGAAAGGCGGGCCATGAAAGGGTTAACGGGCTCGAGGGACGCCTGGATAGAGACCCCAGTGTGGCTTCCCTCTTGCAAGCTGCATCCTCTTCACGCCCCCATAAACCCCTGCACTGCCCAGTCGCTGCGGTTCAAATCCGGAGAGGAAGAGGGGAGGGGAGAGGCCTTCTCAGAAGCGGCTCTTGGTTTCCGCAGTCCCCCCCCCCCCCCGGGAAACAGCCAGAAACCTTTTCCTCTCTCTCAGGCCTCCATCTTTAATGTCTTTTCCACTGCCTGCTTCATTGAGGATGAGGATAATGTACACCTGTCATCAGAAACAGGGGTGCAGAGTCCATGGTATGGCTCTCAGGCTTGATATAGAAGTTGCACCTCAAAAGCCTTTCTGTTCCTCTTATTTTTTGTAGGGAGTGTCAGAGTGACTGACAAGCTGAGGTTCTTCCCAGTCAAAGGACCCATTTTCATGATAGACAGTGCCTGTGGCTGGAGGCTCTACATACAAGGTGTGCCTATACAGGCCACAAACTGCCAGTATTAGCACAGGTGAGGTATGTGACCTCCCCTAATTTACAGACTGTATGTGAATGAGAAGTAGTGGGTGGGATTACAGTTTATGGCAGCCCTGTGATTTTCTCCACCCATGACACTTTGTGATCTGATATTGCAGTACGAAATTCAAGATAACTTCAAAAGAATAACAATATAATAAGAATGATTGTAGTATTTCTACCTTGCCTAACTGGCTGGGTTTCCCCCGCCACTCTGGGCAGCTTATAGTACACATAAAAGACGGTAAAACATCAGACATTAAAAACCTCCTTTTACAGGGCTGCCTTCAGCTGTCACCTAAATGTCAGACAGCTGCCCATTTCCTTGCCCTCTGCCTGCTTCCCTGTAACTTCGCTTCTCACGGGGTGTGGGGGTGAGAACCAGCAGAAGACCCTCGAAGGAGGACCTCAGTGTACAGACTGAGCGATGGGGGTGGAGACACTCCTTCAGGTCTATAGAGAGTGAGGCTGTAGGGCTTTAGGTCAATGATCTTGCTCCTCCATAATGATTTCCACAGCAAGTCCGACATACAATTAGCAGAGTAGGAAATAAAGCTCAGAGACAGCAAAAAATTCCTTCAGCAAATACATTTGTGACTGAAGGCATAACAGGAATCTATGCCTTAAAAATGCAACCACAGCAATTTAAAGGTCAGCACCAACAATGTGAATTGTGCTCAGAAATGTACTGGGAGTCAGTGAAGATTCTTTCAGACTGGTGTTATGTTGTCTCAGCGGCTGCTCCCCTTCTGTTCTCTAGCTGCCACATTCTGGATTAGTTGCAGTTTACGAGTCACCTTCCAAGATGGCCCCATGTAGCGCATGGCAGTAGTCCAAGCGGGAGATCACCAGAATATGCACCACTCTGGGGAGACAGTCTCCAGGCATGGAGGGTCTCAGCCAGCGTACCAGATGGAGCTGGCAGACAACTGCCCTAGACACAGAATTGACCTGCGCCTCCATGGACAGCTGTGAGTCCAAAATGACCCCCAGGTTGTGCACCTGGTCCTTTTGGGGCACAGTTACCTCCATCAGGTCTAGGGCGTCTCCCACACCTGCCTGCCCCCTTTCCCCCGTGACAGTATTTCTGTCTTGTCAAGATACAACCTCAATCTGTTAGCCACCATCCATCCTTCAACTGCCTCCAGACACTCATACAGTACCTTCACTGGTTCCAATTTAAAAGAGAGGAAGAGCTTGGTATCATCCACATACCGGGGAACACCCAACCCAAACCCCCTGATGATCTCTCCCAGCGTCTTCATATAGATATTAAAAGCATGGGGGAGAGGATGGAGCCCTCAGGAACCCCACAAGTGAGAGCCCAGAGGTCTGAACACTCATCCCCCGACACCACTTTCAGGACATGGCCCAGGAGGAAGGAGGGGAACCACTGCACATGGTCAAATGTGCACATACCATGGTCAAAGGTCTCCAAAGCCGCTGACAGATCCAGCAGAACCAGGAAAGAGCTTTTTCCCCCTTGGTCTCTAGCCCATCGGAGATCATCAAGCAGTGCAACTAGGGCAGTTTCCGTCCCATGATGAGGCCTGAATCCCAATTGGAAGGATAATGGTGGCAGAAGCTTTCCTGGTCCTGCCCCTCCAAAAGCTCCAGGCCCAAGACTTTCATTAGCTTTCAAGGGGCCATCGGAGATGCTGGAAGGAGGTGTGCAGGACACCATCCAACCGTCTTAGAGAGTCCATTCTGGATTTGTGTAGGTTCCCCCCCATAGCCTTCTCTTCTCCTGAAGATAACTCACAAGGCAGCGAAGGTTTAGGATCAGAGCTTTCCTTCTCGATGGGCTTCCTTCCCGGTTGACAATCACATCTGCCCTTCACTTTCCTCTGCAGCATGGGCGGAATCTGCCTTTTTGACTGTGGGATTCACTGTTGTTCTCCTCCTCTCCATCCACCAGGGTCTGCCTTCACCTGCACCAGAATTCCCCAACCCACCAAGCGTTTGAGACCCATCAGGTATCCTCACCTGGTTTAGCCGGCCCGTTGAAGCTGTTGCTTGGATCGCTGCCTCTGTTGCATTCTGGCAGCTTCTGGAAGCCACAGGTGAGAGCTGAGTGCAGGGTGGGGACCAATGGTGGAAATATTACCCCACAAGGTGGACTACATGTCGCCCACCAAAGGTACTACCGCTCCCCTAACACCCCAAGCCATCCTATAATTATGATATTTAAGACAGATCAGGAATAAATTTATTTCTCAAGAAACAACATAACTTCAGGCTGTTAATGACTCAATACTGCATATTCAAGGATGAAGTTTCCATTAAGTACAGTTATCTATTTGCCTTTAGTATTCAGATTTGTAAGTGTCATTTTAGGATAGTCCTGATTCAGGAGACAGGCACAAGATGAGGCTGCACCTCATTATTATACGGAGCAATGGGGGTGGGTTTTTCCGTCTGGGATTCCCATGTGCCAGCTGCTTTCCTTCTGCTTCTCCTTCTCTTTCCATGCAATGCAAGGCATCTAGACGGAGGTCCATCTCCAAGAACAGGAGCTTCCCTGAGCACCCATTCAGCTGACCCAAAGCACCAAGACTTGTCACTAGTTCTCTGACTAACCCAGACCACAGTCCCTGGAAAAGGCATAGACCTAGGTCTCACATAATAGTCCATAGGGACCTCCTGAGGCCAATGGGACTGTGCAGGTGATTCATTAAGAGACAGAGGTGGATGGAGGATTATGTTGCAGAGGATGGGAAATGTCCAAAGGAACGATGGACCAGAGAAAGAGAGGGCCTTTTCATGGACAGAGAGCAGCTGCCTTTCCTTGTGAGGAAACAATTGGTTGGAAAAGTCTGTATTCCAATATCATGCTGCTTTATCATGCTGCTGATTGAGGATTATGAAAGGTTGCTGATGCATTGCTATCATTTGATGACATTGCATTTTCATTTCCTAAAAATTTGGAACAAGGGTAGGATGCGGGAAATGTAGGATATGTTGAAATATGAGGTGGTGCTAATGGCATCTGATGTGCTCTCTTTTCCTTTGTTCTCTTCCTTGAAACCCAAACAGGATTTCCTTTCCTCCCACTCTGAAGAAGGTGAAGGAGAAGACAGTCAAAACTTCAGGGGATCGGGCACCTTCAGTTTAATTAGGAAGAGAAATTAAAATGTGCCAAATGTGGAATATGCTTCACTGAATGAGCATACATAGCACACATAAACCATTTAAATGTATGGAGTGCGGAAAGAGCTTCAGTTTCAATGGAAGCCTTAGAACACATCAACTGACTCACACGGGTGAAAAACCTTTTAAATGCATGGAGTGCGGAAAGAGCTTTAGTGAAAATGGAGACCTTAGAATACACCAACGGACTCACACAGGGGAGAAACCATATAAATGTATGGAGTGCGGAAAGGGTTTCAGTCGGAGTGGAAACCTTAAACGGCACAAACGGACTCACACGGGTGAAAAAGCTTTTAAATGCATGGAGTGCGGAAAAAGCTTTAGTGAAAATGGAGACCTTAGAATACATCAACGGACTCACACAGGGGAGAAACCATTTAAATGTATGGAGTGCGGAAAGAGCTTCAGTCAGAGTGGAGGCCTTAGAACACATCAACGGACTCACACAGGGGAAAAACCATTTAAATGTATGGAGTGCGGAAAGAGCTTCAGTCAGAGTGGAGGCCTTAGAACACATCAACAGACTCACACAGGGGAGAAACCATATACATGTATGAAGTGCGGAAAGAGCTTTAGTGAAAATGGAAATCTTCGAATACATCTACAGACTCACACAGGGGGAAAACCATTGAAATGTACGGAGTGCGGAAAGAGCTTTAGTTTCAATTCAACCCTTAAAATACATCAACGGACTCACACAGGGAGAAACCATATGAATGTATGGAGTGTGGAAAGAACTTCAGTCAGAATTCACACCTCAATATACATCAACGGACTCACACAGGGGAGAAACAATATAAATGTATGGAGTGTGAAAAGAGCTTCATTCAGAATGGAAACCTTAAATTACACCAGCGGACTCACACGGGTGAAAAACCATATGAATGCATGGAGTGTGGAAAGAGCTTTAATTTCAATGCATCCCTTAGAACACATCAACGGACTCACACAGGGGAGAAACCATTTAAATGTATGGAGTGTGGAAAGAGCTTCAGTCAGAGTGGACACCTCAGTATTCATCTACGGACTCACACAGGGGAGAAACCATTTAAATGTGTGGAGTGTGGAAAGAGCTTTCATCATAATGGAAGCTTTAGAAGACATCAATGGAATCACACAGGGGAGAAACCATTTGAATGCCTGGAGTGTGGGAAGAGCTTCAGTGAAAGTGGAAATCTTAGAAAACATCAGCAGACACACACGGGAGAAACCATTTAAATCTATGGCGTGTGGACTTCCGGGTCAGAGCCATTGGTGAATGGCGGAGTTCCTCCGACCGGAGGAATGGGCTCCGTGAAAACTGGGTCTTCCCGCCGCGGCGAAGGTGGGGACCCGCTAGAAATCCCAGGCGGAGGAAGCCTGGGAACGTGGGGTTCGGCAGGGCACCAGAAGCGCCCCCCTACCCGCGGGGAATCCCATCTAGGGGCTCCGGAGCGAAGTGGGGTGAGAAGCGCGGTGCTGCGAACTGACTGCTACTTTCACGGAGTGAAGCCGCACAGCCATTGCCAGAGAGCGCTGACTTTTCCTGTGGACAATTGGACTTAAAACAAGTACCCGTGAGTAGAAACGGAAAATTGGATCAAGAAATTGTTTTAATTTGGTAACGAAGCGGGAAGGTGTAAACAGGAAGTCCGCCTTCCGTTTCTTTGTATATAGACTAAAGCAAAAATTTTGCAAGCTAAAGCCGGGAAGCTGTCAAAAAGGACTAAATTTCCTTCATTTAGAACCACTGAAACCCCCCTTGGAAGCAGGAGAAAAGGGGGGGGACTCTGTTTAACCCTAGCAGGAGAGGGAGTGAAGAAGGATAAGTTTCCATCGTCTCTAACCTGGGAACGGGGTGTCAGAGACAGAAACTGTTGCTGAGGTTCATTGACGGTGAACGTAACACTTTGACAGATAGCTAATGAAGAGAAACAAGTTGATTCTAATGTTGCCTTTTGCATCTTAAAGAAACAAAATATCTGAAAAACGTCTGAAATAGCTGAAAAGTGAAAGTAACTTTCCTTTGTCTTTAAAGAAAAAAATGGCTACAAGTAGATTGTCTCCTCTAGAGGGAGCTTGCTAAATTGTTGTTGCAGCATATTTGAGACCCAACATCTGTGAGATTAAGACTGTGGGAACAGACTTTTCCGACCTTGAACAAAGATGAGCTGGGAGAAAGACTGGTTGCTTGCTCTATGCAAGACAAATGCTTTGCTGGAACAGATGCATGAAAAGATGGACTTGATGAATGAGAAAATGGATTTGACTGTTGTGGTTAATAACATCGATACAGAAATCATCCGAGAACCAACCTATCAATCTGTACCGACTGGGCAAGTGCAGTTGACAATGGAGGAGGATGTGGCTGCACCTCAAATAGTACAAATGGAGAGACCCGAGGCCCTACAGGAGCATAAGCCACTGTTATTGAAGATTGAAGCTGGAGTGGGCCAAGGGGAGTCTGGAGATGAGGAGACTTCTAGCTTTGGAGAGATTCTGAAATTTGATTTTAAATTCATTTTGGATTACATCGAGGACTGTGGGGAGTGGGACTGTGGGGAATGGGTGAGCTGGATGAAGGGTGATGGAGACAATTTTGGGTTGGAATCCCCAGAGACCTACTCCTCAATGAGAAAGGAAAGAAACTAAGACAGAGACCAACAAGAGACAAGGAAAAGGGCAAGCACAAACAAGATGAAGAAGAATTGCAGAAGGGACATGGAAGAGATTTAAGGGCCTCGGACATAAGGCTTCCAGGTTGATGGACTAGACGGAATGGACAATAAGGACAATAAGGACTGACATGACCCGAGACCAGGAAGAAGAGACTCTGGATGATGATTGGAAGAGAATTTATAATGGAAACTTTTTTATTTTAGAATTAGCTAATGAATATTAGGCAAAATGTGGGAATGAAACTATACGACTCTAGCAGAAATGATATTAGGAGTTATGTATATTTGAAATTTAAGATTTAAGTTTTAAGGCAGTTAGGGGTAAGATAAGGTTAAATAAATTAAGGTAATCTAATAATAGAATATGGGGAAAGATGGTAAGGATTTGTGGAGTTAATTATTAGGTTAAATTGTTAAGACAAATTTTATAACAAAAATTGAGAAAGATGGAAAGAATTTGCTGAAATAATCACTAAACTAGAATACAAAAACGGAGGTGTGAGGAGGTCAATGAAACAAGCAAATGGAAATTATGGATATGCAATTTGGGATTTGTGTTTTTTTCTCTTTTTTCTTCTTTTTCACTTTTTTATTGCTGTATTGGTTTTCACATTTTGTGCTTTTCTCTTTTTTATTGTCTTCTTTTTCTTTTTTCTTTTTTTGTATTGTAGTGTTGTTTGCTATTTTTTATTTTTCTTGTAATTTTGAAATTATCAATAAATATTATTTTTAAAAAAAATCTATGGCGTGTGGAAGGAGCTTCAGTCAGAGTGGAACCCTTAATTTACGCCAACAAACTCACCCAAGAGACAAACCATATAAATGTCAGGAAAGGCGATAAAGGTTCAGTCCTAGTGGAAGTCCTATATCAACAGACTCATGGACAGGAAGAACTTTAAGAGTTGAAACCTGACAAACCATCAACAAACTCAAAGCGGAGAAGCAGCTTAAATGGAAGGATTACCGAAAGTGCTTTAGTTATAATGGAGTGTTTAAGAAACATCAAGAGAGTCTCAGATGGGAGAACCCATTTAGATGTATGGAGTGCGGGACATGTTCCTCTCAGAGTCCCCTCTTCTTCACAGCAATGAACTCAGAGGAGATCCGGCTTCCGGCTTCAGGGCCCAGCTGAGTGTTGTCATTATCTCGAACTAGGTAACTCCTGTCTAATCTTCACTATGTCTGTGTCTCTCCCTGCTTCTGAGACCACGGGAAATGAGGGGGGCTGTTTCTCCCCCTCCTCTTCTGAGGAAAGCTAATCTCCTTGAGAATGCATTCCCCAATATTCAGCTTCAGACCATTCCCTGACAAAACACATTGCCCTGTGTCGTTCCAGCCTCTTGCCTCCCTTCCTCCCTTCTGCTGGTGTGTGTACCTGTGTGCTGTATTTCTTTAAATGAAGGTAATGTCTCACAATAGTGAGAATAATGTTAGATATAAAGTACCTTTTGACAGGGACGCGGGTGGTGCTGTGGGTTAAACCATAGGTTCGTGGTTTGAATCCCCGCGACAGGGTGATCTACCATTACTCGGTCCTTGCTCCTGCTAACCTAGCAGTTCGAAAGCATGTCAAAGTGCAAGAAGATAAATAGGTACCGCTCAGGCGGGAAGGTAAATGGTGTTTCCGTGTGCTGTTCTGGTTCGCCAGAAGCGGCTTAGTCATGCTGGCCACATGACCCGGAAGCTGTACACCGGCTCCCTCGGCCAGTAAAGCGAGATGAGCGCCGCAACCCCAGAGTTGGTCACGACTGGACCTAATGGTCAGGGGTCCCTTTACCTTTACCTTACCTTTTAATAGAGAAGGGGAGAGGGTGAATATGGATTGCTGGTGGTGGGTGAGGATTAGGGCTGGGCGATATATTGATATCTTATCCAATGCTGGTTTCTAGACCATATCCCGATTACCTTTGAAAAACAATTGATATGTCAATACACTGCAAATCACAATGTGTGTTTTGTGATGTGCTTGGAAGCAGCCAGCAGAAAGCTTTGCTTCGTGAAGTCCCTGGAGATGCTACGCTGCTGACTTCTCTCCCAGGCGACAGGAAGCGAAAGACACACCTCCATTGCCCTGCGTCCTTCCAGCCTCTTTCCTCCCTTGCTCCCTTCTGCCGGTGTGTGTGCCTGAGTTAGATATCCTGTGTGCTGTATTTTTTTACTGCTGAAACTGGATTTGCTCACAGGTGCTAAGTTTTGTGCCTCTCTGGGGACCCAGTGAGAAC
The DNA here is from genome assembly GCA_947686815.1 of Podarcis lilfordi. Taxonomy (NCBI): domain Eukaryota; kingdom Metazoa; phylum Chordata; class Lepidosauria; order Squamata; family Lacertidae; genus Podarcis; species Podarcis lilfordi. The sequence goes on along the minus strand of CANTUW010000076.1, from coordinate 28,653 downwards.
TGTATGCTTTGAAAGCTCAGTAAACTATTCCTGAAGAAGTCCTGCTGCCCCTATGTGTGTTTTTGTCCTCAGCGTGGGATTTGCTCTGCATGTGGCCCCTACCCTGCTGCTACTTGGCTGGAGTTGCTCTGCTCAAGCATGCAAGACGGGTGCATCTGTGTGTGACTGGTTTTTGCACCAAACTCTGTCACCCCCACCACCGCATGATCTCCAAACACTGCTTCTTCACCAGAACTTCATCCCTGCCCCCTGCAATTAGGCTTGGGGAAACTCTATCGTTAAAATACTGTAATTTAACGATAGAGTTTCCCCAAGCCTAATTGCAAGAGGGGGAAGGAGGGGCTGCAGGTACGAGGGAAGTCTCCTGGGGGGTCCCATCTTCACTCATGAACCCCCTGGAGGAACCCCAGAGCTCCTGCTTATTCTGGGGTTTGGAGAAGATAGTCCTTTTCCATAGTCCCAGAAGTTATTACTCAATCCTGCTGCTAGGGAGTTTTCCTACAGAGGACCAGACTCCATATTACTATCATACTGATTTTACTGTTGTTTCTGCTTTTGCTGTCATGGACTGGCTGGGTGCGGGGGGGGGGGTGAGGCACCAGCCGGGGGACCCACAAGGGAAGAAGGCTCAGAGCCTGGGGGCTGGTGGTGGGATGGCAATGAGCAGAAAGAGAGGGAAAAGGGAGCAGAATGGAAGGGAGGTGTTGCAAGCTGGAGGAAACAGGGTTTGGTGAGCAGGAAGAGGCTGGGGCAGAGAGCAGTTCAGGAGAGGAGGGAGGAGAGGAGGGGGGCCAGAAGACCCAGAGGAGGCCGGCTACTGAAGCATCCAGGGAGGCTCCCCCTCCTGCTGCGACCAGCTCCCCTCTCCCCTGGTCTCCTAGAGCACACAGAGAAACCAAGTTCAGACCCCATGATCCTGCACATGATATTAAGAGGGTGTTTCCCTGCCCCCCAACATGCCTCACTTTAATCTTGTTGACAATGAACTGTATTTTCAGCCCAATCACCCCGTTTGGAGAGCTCTTTTTGGAGCTCCTTGCAATCTGTCTTTGAACAATCCTGGACAATTTCCTGCCACCAGCAAACTTTGCCCCCTCTCTGCTCACTCCTAACTCTAGATCATTTATGAACAAGTTGAAAAGCCACAGGTCCCAATACTGATTTATTGGGGACTCCACTTTCTGCTTCTCTCCATTCACAGGAGTGTTCGTTTAATAATATGTGTTCCTCCCTCCCCCCATCCTTCTGTGCTGCGTAGGGAACCCTGCGGAAAAGTTATGGAGGGGTGGTGGGGAAATTGTTATCAGCTCTCCCACTGGTTCGGTAGTGATGCAACCGTTCTTAGGATATGCACGGGGTTGTTGTTCTCGGGGTTGAGTTGCAGCATTTTCCCAATTTTCCGGCATCGATGGTGTTATCTGAATTGCTGGAATCATCAAAGACAATTAAATCTGTCTCTGGCTTTCTGTGTGTCACATTTCCCTTGGGAGGAGCGTCACTTGGCATTGGCTGATCAGATTCCAACTGGGGTAAAGAGTGGTGAAATTCTGGATCTGCCAAAGGCCTAATGGAGTGTCCTATCATTGAATTATCTAGATTGGGCTGGCGTTCTTTGTGTGTTTGGCCTTTTTTGCTCTGATGTTTTCCTCTCCAAGGGAGTGTTACAGCTGGGTTCACCGCACGTATCCATCTTTGACGGCCCTTCCAAATGAATCATGGCCCTATGGTGAAAGCCCTTCGGCAGAGAGGGTGTTGATTGCTTGGGGTCGGTCCGGCAGAAACAAAAGCAAAGCCTACTCAAAGGGAAGCCGCTTCAGCTTCCAGCCTGTCTGATCCCACAATGGCTGAAGAAAAATTGCCCTTAGGGAATGGCAGAGATGAATGGAAGCGGGCAAGGAAGCCCCACAATCGCTCCTGCTGGAGGAATAGGGGCACTGACCCTATACTCAAAGGTGATGGCCACTTCTGGAATCCAGGAAGGAATTCTCCCCACACTGGTCACATGCAGCTGGGCTCACTTTCCAAAGTCACCTGGAGGGCCTGCCAACAATTCCCATCATCCCTCGTCTTGCTAGCTTGGGATGGTGGGATCTGTAGTCCAAAAACAGCTGGTGACCCACATTTGGGAAACCCTGTTCTCCCTGAAGGACAAAGGAGGATTCACTTGCATCAGAATATCAGGCAGGTTCTGTAGGATCAGGCCCAAGGGGCCCCTGTCTTCTCAGGGGCCCAGCAGGGGCCTCTTCTGGGAAGCCCACTGGCAGCACTTGAGCACCAGAGAAGGATGGCTGCCTCTGACTGGGGAAGCAAATTTCTTCTAGGGCACATTTCTGGGGAAGTTTAGGGAAGTGTTTTAATGTTTAATGTCGTATTTTGTTTTTAGTATTGGGCTGGGAGCCGCCCAGAGTGGCTGGGGAAGCCGAGCTAGATGAGCGGGGTATAAATAATAAATCATTATATATATTCTTATATGGGGTCCCCACGATGCTCCCCAGCCTGGCTCCAGACTGCCAGGGAAGCTGTGTTGTGTTTTGCTGCAGGTGAGCCTGCCCTGTGCAACGCTGGGCTCTTAAAGGAACTTGGAGCTCCAGGTGGAGGGGCCACAGCTTCCCCACACTTGTGAAGCAGCCATGGGAGCGATGGGGAGGCAGGCGGCTTGAGGTGGGGAGTGGCATGGAGTGGACGAATCCGCTAGAAGGAGCTTCTGGAGCCTATGCACCCCACCCCTTGCCTGCTCCCTGAAGGTTTCCTGAGCCTCTCCCCTTTGCTGAGGGCAGGAGTCATAATCCTGTCCCATTGTGTTGTGTCTGGCTTTTAGGTAAGCGGGTGAGGCTCAGGTGGGAAAGAGTTGAGAAAGAAAAAATCCTGGGGTGCGGATTTACTCCGCTGCCCAGCTCGTCAGGGTGCCACTCCCCGGGGGTCCCTCTGGTTAGCAAAAGAAGGAATCTCCAGCCACGTTAAATATACAAAACAGCAGTCAGCAGACCTGATCTTTATTTGTTGCAACAAGGTTCAAACACAAAGATTGTTTGGTTGTGTTATGAGGTGGGAAAGCTGCTCCATTATCCCTTATGGGATATCCAAGTGCCCATATAGAGTCCTTTTGTAGGTTCTCTATCGGTAGGAGGAAATAACAGAGGCCAACCAGAGAATATGAAGTAGCAAAGCAGCTAGTAAGCCTGATCTTTATTAAAGCTGTTGCAACAGGGTGTTCCCCCCACAGGAGGAGAGAAGAGGACCCCTAACAAAGGAGTGCAAGCCCTTATATAGACATTTTGAAATTGCCCCCCCGGAGCCCAAGACCGCCCCCCCCCCCAAAACATCATAAATACATCACAGAAGGGTTGTAGCCCAAGACCACCCCCAAGACAGCATACCTACATCAGAGAAGGGGTGGACTACAACAGAAATCTGAGTGCATTGTTTCTCTCCTGTCTACCAGGTTACCTGACTGGAATACCTGGGAATCCTGGCCCCTCTTTTCTTAGGCTGGCCTCAACTAGAGCCAGGGCTTTCTCGGCTGCGGCTCCAATCTGGTGGAACGCTCTGTCACAAGAGACTAGGGCCCTGCGGGACCTGACATCTTTCCGCAAGGCCTGCAAGACAGAGTTGTTCCACCAGGCCTTTGGTCAGGGCCCAGCCTGACTCCCTCCTCTGGCAACCTGCACAGAACTTTGCTTAACGGTTGCCATTAATTTGATTTTAATTAATTTTTATAATGAAATGTTTTAGAATGTTGGATTATTTGATTGTTTGATTATTTGTTTGTTGTTAGCCGCCCTGAGCCTGGCTTTGGCTGGGGAGGGCGGGATATAAATAAAATTTATTATTATTATTATTATTATTATTATTATTATTATGATAGCTACTCAGTTCCTGAATCCATGTCACAGGCTCACCCTATTCATTTCTTAAATGTGCCCTTAAGACAGGATTTGTGAGCAAAGAGAAAATGGGGAGGTTTCCAACTTTGACCTTGCAGAGAAATATTTGAGGTCAATTTGGGAGGGACAAAATGGTTCCAGAACTTTTCCTGTGCGCTTCAGACCTGTGGTGTGGGTGGGTGGGTGTGTATGTGTACACACACACGCACACACACACACACACACACACAATTGCTTGTTTGGAACATTTATTTTATATATATTGGACCTTAAAATTCTTACAACAATTGCATATGGTTGCATGAACTTTTAAGACCTCTCCCCATTTCCCACAATACATTTTTTCACAGCATCATCCATAAATCACAAATGTGTCACAAAGTAGGAGTCTTTGGAATTTAGAAACACGAGCCCGTCACCCTGCCCGTCAGTAACCCCATTTTCCCACACCTTTTAACTACCCTCTTCCCCAAAGAACCATAATAGTATTTACACATCCCTTAGCTGCGAGGCTTTCCTGCGATTCTCCTTCGAAAGTATCAGGATTCAATCTGCCATCCCGATGGATTTCTGTCCGGGGCATGTGCTGCCCTTGATCGCCTCCTGCCTCCTAAGGGAATGTGGATTATGAATTGGATCCCCCAATTCCAGAGGAGTCATTAGGCGTTGGAACACAGGAAATCCGTCAAACCGTTGACTTGACGATTATTTGACGTTTCTACAGTTTTCTATACAGTATTGGATAGTCGGAGGAAACAGTCCGATTCATGGTATCCGCTTCTTGCTACAATTGTATAGGCTGCTTTTCTTAGCCTCCTTGCTGTTGTGCATGGAAGGTGCTTGTGTCAACGGTCATTGTCCCGGCCTTAGTCCGAGGCTGTGGTGGGGACGTGGGGTTTTGGGGGAGTCGTATAACTGTCCCCCCTCCTGGTTTGAAGAGCACCAATACCTAAAACACGGACGCACGGCTCGTGGCGTGGGGTGGGCGAGGGAAGGATTTTGCAATGTAACATGGGGGGAAACCCCACTTTGTAATTAGTTTGCGGGATCAGCGCCTCCCCCCGCTCTCCTGATCCACAGCTGGAAGAGAGGAGGAGGGAAACCTTCCTCTCCCTCCCCCCATTCCACCCCTCCCCTCCCGGCACATCCTTCCCTCACCCCACCCCCTCATCCCCAAATCCCCTCCCCAATATGCTGCTCATCCTCCTCGCCATCCGACCTCTGTTCCGGGAATAGGGGGGGAGAGCCCCCCTCCCAACCTGCCTGCTTCTCCCGGAAGTGGAGCTTCCACTCCGGATTGCTGCTCTGCGCCGTAGCTCTAGGGACGCGCCCTTTCGGAAAGGGGAGGAGGGGCAGCAGGCGACCCCCCCCCCCGGTGGATGTTTCAGGAAAGGAAAGGAGAATCTGGAGTGAGGAGAAAGAGGTAAAGGGGTCGTGGGGGGGGGGAGGACAGAAAAGGACCCAGGAAGGGACGCCGCGCCACCTCCCAACAGCGCATTTCATGCGTCCCGTCGGCATGGCCTTGATCCCTGCATCCGTGCTGCGCCTTGGCAGCGGCGGACATGGGGGGCCCACCGAGGGGGTCCCCACGAGGGCCCCTTAGTCCCGTTTCCCCCACGCAGGGATCCCTGGGGCCCTGTGGGATCTGCACGGAGAAAGGCGGGCCACGAAAGGGTTAACGGGCTCGAGGGACGCCTGGATAGAGACCCCAGTGTGGCTTGTTTCCCGGACCTCCTCATACCTCCCTCTTTTGTATTCTAATTCAATTTTTTAGTCCAGCGATTCCTTTCCCTCCTTTTTAATCCTGAACTTTAATCTTGATATATTATAACATTAAATTTTTAGATATTAAAAACCAATTTTTCCATATTCTTTTATACCATTACCGCTAGAAACCGCTTAACTTCAATCCGTCATCGTTCTAACATTCATTAATTTTGCAATATTTCTGTAAGTAGTCTTTAAATTTCTTCCAATCTTCTTCCACCGACTCTTCTCCCTGGTCTCGGATTCTGCCAGTCATTTCCGCCAATTCCATATAGTCCATCATTTTCATCTTCCATTCCTCCAGTGTGGGTAGATCTTGTGTCTTCCAATGTTTTGTGATAAGTATTCTTGCTGCTGTTGTAGCATACATAAAGAAAGTTCTATCCTTCTTTAACACTGATTGGCCGACTATGCCCAGGAGAAAGGCCTCTGGTTTCTTCAAGAAGGTATATTTAAATACCTTTTTAAATCATTATAAATCATCTCCTAGAAAACCTTAATCCTTGGGCACGTCCACCAAAGGTGAAAGAATGTACCTTCAGTTTCTTTACATTTCCAACATTTGTTATCGGGCAAATGGTAGATTTTTGCAAGCTTGACTGGGGTTATGTACCACCTGTATATCATTTTCATAATATTCTCTCTTAGGGCATTACATGCCGTAAACTTCATACCTGTGGTCCACAACTGTTCCCAGTCAGCCATCATTATATTATGTCCAACGTCTTGTGCCCATTTAATCATAGCAGATTTCACCGTTTCATCCTGAGTATTCCATTTCAACAGCAAGTTATACATCTTTGACAAAATCTTAGTTTTGGGTTCTAACAATTCTGTTTCTAATTTTGATTTTTCCACCTGGAAGCCAATTTTCTTGTCCAAATTGAATGCCTCCATTATCTGATAATAATGAAGCCGGTCTCGCACTTTGTTTTTTAATTTTTCAAAACTCTGCAGTTTCAATCTATCTCCATCTTGTTCCAAAATTTCCCAATATTTCGGCCAATTGACCTCCATATTGAGCTTTTTCAAAGCTTTCGCTTCCATCGGTGACAGCCACCTTGGGGTTTTATTTTCCAATAAATCCTTATATCTTATCCAGACATTAAACAATGCTTTCCTGACAATATGGTTTTTAAATACTTTATGTGCTTTGACCTTATCATACCACAGATATGCATGCCATCCAAATACATTGTTAAAACCTTCTAAATCCAAAATGTCAGTGTTTTCAAGAAGCAGCCATTCTTTCAACCAGCAAAAAGCTGCTGATTCATAATACAGTTTGAGGTCTGGCAGGGCAAATCCACCTCTTTCCTTTGCATCTGTTAATATTTTAAATTTTATTCTGGGCTTCTTGCCCTGCCAGACAAATCTAGAAATATCTCTCTGCCACCTCTTGAAACAGTCCATTTTGTCCACAATTTGCAATGTTTGAAACAAAAACAACATTCTAGGCAATACATTCATTTTTACCGCAGCAATACGGCCCAGCAGCGAAAGCTTCAAATTTGACCAAATTTCTAAATCTTTTTTCACTTCCGCCCAACATTTTTCATAGTTATCTTTAAATAAATTCCCATTTTTTGCTGTCATGTTAATCCCCAGGTATTTAACTTTCTTAACCACTGTTAAACCTGTCTCATTCTGAAACCTCTCTCTCTCCAGTGATTCTGGCTCCTGTAACGTCAGTACTAAGTCATCTGCAAATGCTCTCAATTTGTACTGTTTAGCTCCGACCTGTATACCTTTAAGCAACTGGTCCCTTCTAATCATGTTCAGCAAAACCTCCAGGACCGAAATAAAAAGCAGTGGGGAAATTGGGCAACCTTGTCGTGTCCCTTTCTCTATCTTAAATTCTTCCGTCACCACATTATTTACAATTAATTTAGCCTTTTGTTCTGAATAAATTGCACTTATACCGTTTTCAAAGCCTTGGCCTACCCCCATACCCTGTAGGTTCTTCCTCATAAAACTCCAAGAAATGTTGTCAAAGCTTTCTCCGCGTCCACAAATATCAAAACTGCTTTAGTATTTATGTTCACTTCTAGTTTTTCCAAAATATCAATTCTATTCCTCAAATTGTCAGACAAGTGTCTTCCCGGGAGAAAGCCCGCTTGGTCTTTATGAATCTCTTCCATCAACACTTTTTTCAGTCTCTTAGCCAAAATGTCTGCAAAAATTTTGTAATCCACATTAAGTAGTGATATGGGGTGGTAGTTCTTAAGCTGCGTCTTTTCAGTCTCTGTTTTCGGTACAAGTGTGATATAAGCTTCTTTCCACGACTCTGGTGCCCTTTTCCTTCCATTATTTCATTACAGACCTCTTTCAAGGGTTGTACTAGCCATTCTTTCAAGGATCTGTAATATCTAGAAGTCAGTCCATCCGGTCCTGGAGATTTACCCAATTGCATATTTTGAATGGCACCTTCTATCTCCTGTTCAGTTATTTTATAGTTCAACATTAATTTATTTTCTTGAGAGATTTTTTGTAATCCACTTGTTTTCAAAAATCGATCTAGATCAGTTTCTTTCAGTGGCCCTTGTGTATATAGTTGTTTAAAGTACCTCTGGAAACAATTTCTAATCTCAGCTGGGTTCTGTATATTCCTTCCTTCCACTTCTAACTTTGTAACTGTATTTAATTTTTGTCTTTTTTTCATTTGCCAAGCCAACAATTTCCCACATTGGTTAGCAGACTCGAATGTCTTTTGTCTCATTTGTTTAATTTTCCATTCTATCTCCTGATTCATCATTTTCATATATTGCACTTGATATAACTTTATTTCTCTCAAAATCTCTTGAGACTTTGGTTTTATTCTCAATCTTTTTTTCACTATCCTTTATTTTCTCCAATATTTTATCCTTCTTCTCATTTTGGATTCTCTTCTTTAATGCATTCTGTTGTATCAAGAACCCTCTCATAACCGCTTTGCTTGCGTCCCAGATTACTCTTTTTTCCACATTGGTGCTCATATTTATCTCAAAATAGTCTCTCAAGGTTTTTTGGGCCTTCTTAAGCACTTCTTCATCTCTAAATAAGGTGTCATTCATCCTCCATCTAAAGGAGCCAGTTGGTGTTAGTTTCATTTCCATCTTGACAGCATTATGGTCGGAGCAGGTTTTGGGGCAGATTTCCACTTTTCTTGTCTTTGGTGCCATTCCTCTAGTTACCCATATTTGGTCCATTCTTGTCCATGTCATTTTGGCTTCAGAAAAGAAGGTTCCCTCTTTAGCCATGGGGTTCCTTGTTCTCCAAATGTCAACTAAGTCCAAGTTGTCTGTCATCTCAAAAAAAGTTTTCGGTAGTCTACCATCTTTAGTGACTACCTGTCTTTGTGCCTTGTCCATATGTGTAGATACCACTCCATTCATGTCTCCCATCAAAATCATGTTGTAATCCAAATAGTCCATCAGGGTCTCATGCAACTTCTTAAAAAAATCAGATTTCCCCTCATTTGGTGCATAAATTCCTACTATCAAAAATTTTTCTCCTTGTGTTTGAATTTCGATTGCCACAAATCTTCCTTGGTCATCTTTAAAAATAAATTTCGGTGATAAGCTGTCCTTTGCATAAATCACAACCCCTCTTTTTTTAACCTTGTCCGATGAAATAAACTCCTGACCAAGTCTTTTATTAATCAATAATTTCCTGTGTAGCCTTGTTATATGTGTTTCTTGTAGACAAATCAAGTCCAATTGTTCCTTTTTAATAAATGAAACACAGATCTCCTTTTCTGAGGGGAGTTCAAGCCATTACAATTCCAACTTAGTAGTTGCAGAGCCATGATGTAGCTACTTTACTTCTCCTCCAACAGCACCCAGTGCCTGTTCCTGTTCTGTCGGTGGTATCACCTTTTTCAGGCGGTCTTTTAGTTCCAGAGGTAGATCTGGTGTGTCTAAGGTTTCTCTTGCAAGTGCTCTTAGCTCTCCTGTAACTTTCTTCTGCAGGTCTTCTCCGTGGTCTCTCCAAAATTTGTCTTTGTCGTCTTCTGATCTTATTTTTATCTTCTTTCCTTTCTAGCTAAAAGATAGGCCTTGGGGGAATTCCCACCTAAAAATGATTCCGTTGCTTCTCAGCAGGGTAACCAAATCTTTATAATTGGACCTAAGGTCCAAAAGATGTTTCGGAATATCCTTGAATATCTCCACTTTTGACTGTTGTATTTCCAAGGTCTTCTGGAAATGCAGGCTCAGGATTTTATCTCTCTCTTCTTTTGTTCGGAGGGTGATCAAACAGTCTCTCACCCTGTTCTTTCTCCCTCCTTTTCCAAGCCTAAAAGCACTCACTATCTTAAAACTGTCCTTTCCCAAATCTGGGTTCCAAAAGTCTGCAAATTCCTGCGTAAGAAATTCAATCAAATTGTCTTTCTCCACTTTAGGTACAGCCCTGACCCTGAAATTCACTTGTTTCTCCTTCAACTCGATCATAGACAGAATTGACTTATGGTCTTCAAGTTGTTTATGAAGCGGTGGTATCTTCTCTTCTACCACAGTAGCTGTAGCAGTGGCAATTTCTTTAGCCTCTTCGGCTGTCTTACGTGTCGAAGTGGATTCCTGTAATAGTTTCTGAATAGTTTCTGTATTAGTATTTACCTTCTGTCCCAAATTATTAATACTTGTCGTATATTAATACTTGTCGTAGATTGTAGTATTTCTACCCTGCCTATCTGGCTGGGTTTCCCCAGCCACTCTGGGCAGCTTACAGTACACATAACAGAAAGCAAAACATCAGCCTTCAGCTGTCTTCCAAATGTCAGATAGTTGCCCATTTCCTTGCCCTCTGCCTGCTTCTCTGTAACTTCGCTTCTCAATGGGGGTGGGGGGGTGGGGTTGAACCAGCGGACGACCCTCAAAGGAGGACCTCAGTGTACAGAATGAGCGATGGGGGTGGAGACACTCCTTCAGGTCTATAGAGAGTGAGGCTGTAGGGCTTTAGGTCAATGATCTTGCTCCTCCATAATGATTTCCACAGCAAGTCCGACATACAATTAGCAGAGTAGGAAAGAAAGCTTAGAGACAGCAAAAAAATCCTTCAGCAAATAAATTTGTGACTGAAGGCATAACAGGAATCTATGCCTGAAAAATGCAACCACAGCAATTTAAAGGTCAGCACCAACAATGTGAAATGTGCTCAGAAATGTACTGGGAGTCAGTGAAGATTCTTTCAGACTGGTGTTATGTTGTCTCAGCGGCTGCTCCCCTTCTGTTCTATAGCTGCCACATTCTGGATTAGTTGCTGTTTACGAGTCACCTTCCAAGATGGCCCCATGTAGCGAATGGCAGTAGTCCAAGCGGGAGATCACCAGAATATGCAGCACTCTGGGGAGACAGTCTCCAGGCATGGAGGGTCTCAGCCAGCGTACCAGATGGAGCTGGCCGACAACTGCCCTGGACACAGAATTGACCTGTGCCTCCATGGACAGCTGTGAGTCCAAAATGACCACCAGGTTGTGCACCTGGTCCTTTTGGGGCACAGTTACCTCCATCAGTTCTAGGGCATCTCCCACACCTGCCTGCCCCCTTTCCCCTGGGACAGTATTTCTGTCTTGTCAAGATTCAACCTCAATCTGTTAGCCATCATCCATCCTTCAACTGCCTCCAGACACTCATACAGTACCTTCACTGGTTCCAATTTAAAAGAGAGGTAGAGCTTGGTATCATCCACATACCGGGGAAAACCCAATCCAAACCCCCTGATGATCTCTCCCAGCGTCTTCATATAGATATTAAAAAGCATAGGGGAGAGGATGGAGCCCTCAGGAACCCCACAAGTGAGAGCCCAGAGGTCTGAACACTCATCCCCCAACACCACTTTCAGGACATGGCCCAGGAGGAAGGAGAGGAACCACTGCACATGGTCAAATGTGCACATACCATGGTCAAAGGTCTCCAAAGCCGCTGAGAGATCCAGCAGAACCAGGAAAGAGCTTTTCCCCCCTTGGTCTCTAGCCCATCGGAGATCATCAAGCGGCGCAACCAGGGCAGTTTCCGTCCCATGATGAGGCCTGAATCCCAATTGGAAGGATAATGGTGGCAGAAGCTTTCCTGGTCCTGCCCCTCCAAAAGCTCCAGGCCCAAGACTTTCATTAGCTTTCAAGGGGCCATCGGAGATGCTGGAAGGAGGTGTGCAGGACACCATCCAATTGTCTTAGAGAGTCCATTCTGGATTTGTGTAGGTTCCCCCCCATAGCCTTCTCTTCTCCTGAAGATAACTCACAAGGCAGTGAAGGTTTAGGATCAGAGCTTTCCTTCTCGATGGGCTTCCTTCCCCGGTTGACAATCACATCTGCCCTTCACTTTCCTCTGCAGCATGGGCGGAATCTGCCTTTTTGACTGTGGGATTCACTGTTGTTCTCCTCCTCTCCATCCACCAGGGTCTGCCTTCACCTGCACCAGAATTCCCCAACCCACCAAGCGTTTGAGACCCATCAGGTATCCTCACCTGGTTTAGCCGGCCCGTTGAAGCTGTTGCTTGGATCGCTGCCTCTGTTGCATTCTGGCAGCTTCTGGAAGCCACAGGTGAGAGCTGAGTGCAGGGTGGGGACCAATGGTGGAAAAATTACCCCACAAGGTGGACTACATGTCGCCCACCAAAGGTACTACCGCTCCCCTAACACCCCAAGCCATCCTATAATTATGATATTTAAGACAGATCAGGAATAAATTTATTTCTCAAGAAACAACATAACTTCAGGCTCTTAATGACTCAATACTACATATTCAAGGATGAAGTTTCCATTAAATACAGTTATCTATTTGCCTTTAGTATTCAGATTTGTAAGTGTCATTTTAGGATAGTCCTGATTCAGGAGACAGGCACAAGATGAGGCTGCACCTCATTATTATACGGAGCAATGGGGGTGGGTTTTTCCGTCTGGGATTCCCATGCGCCAGCTGCTTTCCTTCTGCTTCTCCTTCTCTTTCCATGCAATGCAAGGCATCTAGACGGAGGTCCATCTCCAAGAACAGGAGCTTCCCTGAGCACCCATTCAGCTGACCCAAAGCACCAAGACTTGTCACTAGTTCTCTGACTAACCCAGACCACAGTCCCTGGAAAAGGCATAGACCTAGGTCTCACATAATAGTCCATATGGACCTCCTGAGGCCAATGGGACTGTGCAGGTGATTCATTAAGAGACAGAGGTGGATGGAGGATTATGTTGCAGAGGATGGGAAATGTCCAAAGGAACGATGGACCAGAGAAAGAGAGGGCCTTTACATCGACAGAGAGCAGCTGCATTTCCTGTGAGGAAACAATTGGTTGGAAAAGTCTGTATTCCAATATCATGCTGCTTTATCATGCTGCTGATTGAGGATTATGAAAGGTTGCTGATGCATTGCTATCATTTGATGACATTGCATTTTCATTTCCTAAAAATTTGGAACAAGGGTAGGATGCGGGAAATGTAGGATATGTTGAAATATGAGGTGGTGCTAATGGCATCTGATGTGCTCTCTTTTCCTTTGTTCTCTTCCTTGAAACCCAAACAGGATTTCCTTTCCTCCCACTCTGAAGAAGGTGAAGGAGAAGACAGTCAAAACTTCAGGGGATCGGGCACCTTCAGTTTAATTAGGAAGAGAAATTAAAATGTGCCAAATGTGGAATATGCTTCACTGAATGAGCATACATAGCACACATAAACCATTTAAATGTATGGAGTGCGGAAAGAGCTTCAGTTTCAATGGAAGCCTTAGAACACATCAACTGACTCACACGGGTGAAAAACCTTTTAAATGCATGGAGTGCGGAAAGAGCTTTAGTGAAAATGGAGACCTTAGAATACACCAACGGACTCACACAGGGGAGAAACCATATAAGTGTATGGAGTGCGGAAAGGGTTTCAGTCGGAGTGGAAATCTTAAACGGCACAAACGGACTCACACGGGTGAAAAACCTTTTAAATGCATAGAGTGTGGAAAGAGCTTCAATCAGAGTGAACACTTCAATATTCATCTACAAAGTCACACAGGGGAGAAACCCTATAAATGTATGGAGTGCGGAAAGAGCTTCAGTCAAAGTGGAGAACTTAGAACACATCAACGTACTCACACAGGGGAAAAACCATTTAAATGTATGGAGTGCGGAAAGAGCTTCAGTCAGAATGCAAACCTTAGAAGCCATCAACGGACTCACACAGGGGAGAAACCATATAATTGTATGAGGTGCGGAAAGAGCTTTAGTGAAAATGGAAAACTTCGAATACATCAACAGACTCACACAGGGGGAAAACCATTGAAATGTACGGAGTGCGGAAAGAGCTTTAGTTTCAATTCAACCCTTAGAATGCATCAACGGACTCACACAGGGGAGAAACCATATGAATGTATGGAGTGTGGAAAGCACTTCAGTCAGAATGCACACCTCAATATACATCAACGGACTCACACAGGGGAGAAACAATATAAATGTATGGAGTGTGAAAAGAGCTTCAGTCGGAATGGAAACCTTAGAAGCCATCAACGGATTCACACGGGTGAAAAACCATATGAATGCATGGAGTGTGGAAAGAGCTTTAATTTCAATGCATCCCTTAGAACACATCAACGGACTCACACAGGGGAGAAACCATTTAAATGTATGGAGTGCGGAAAGAGCTTCAGCCAGAGTGGTCACCTCAGTATTCATCTACGGACTCACACAGGGGAGAAACCATTTAAATGTGTGGAGTGCGGAAAGAGCTTTCATCATAATGGAAACTTTAGAAGACATCAATGGAATCACACAAGGGAGAAACCATTTGAATGCCTGGAGTGTGGGAAGAGCTTCAGTGAAAGTGGAAATCTTAGAAAACATCAGCAGACACACATGGGAGAAACCATTTAAATCTATGGCGTGTGGACTTCCGGGTCAGCGCCATTGGTGAATGGCAGAGTTCCTCCGACTGGAGGAATGGGCTCCGTGAAAACTGTGTCTTCCCGCCGGGGCGAAGGTGGGGACCCGCTCGAAATCCCAGGCGGAGGAAGCCTGGGAACCTGGGGTTCGGCAGGGCACCAGAAGCGCCCCCCTACTCGCGGGGAATCCTATCTAGGGGCTCCGGAGCGAAGTGGGGTGAGAAGCGCGGTGCTACGAACTGACTGCTACTTTCACGGAGTGAAGCCGCACAGCCATTGCCAGAGAGCGCTGGCTTTTTCCTGTGGACAATTGGACTTAAAACAAGTACCCGTGAGTAGAAACGGAAAATTGGATCAAGAAATTGTTTTAATTTGGTAACGAAGCGGGAAGGTGTAAACAGGAAGTCCGCCTTCCGTTTCTTTGTATATAGACTAAAGCAAAACTTTTGCAAGCTAAAGCCGGGAAGCTGTCAAAAAGGACTAAATTTCCTTCATTTAGAACCACTGAAACCCCCCTTGGAAGCAGGAGAAAAGGCGGGGGGACTCTGTTTAACCCTAGCAGGAGAGGGAGTGAAGAAGGATAAGTTTCCATCGTCTCTAACCTGGGAACGGGGTGTCAGAGACAGAAACTGTTGCTGAGGTTCATTGATGGTGAACATAACACTTTGACAGATAGCTAATGAAGAGAAACAAGTTGATTCTAATGTTGCCTTTTGCATCTTAAAGAAACAAAATATCTGAAAAACGTCTGAAATAGCTGAAAAGTGAAAGTAACTTTCCTTTGTCTTTAAAGAAAAAAATGGCTACAAGTAGATTGTCTCCTCTAGAGGGAGCTTGCTAAATTGTTGTTGCAGCATATTTGAGACCCAACATCTGTGAGATTAAGACTGTGGGAACAGACTTTTCCGACCTTGAACAAAGATGAGCTGGGAGAAAGACTGGTTTCTTGCTCTATGCAAGACAAATGCTTTGCTGGAACAGATGCATGAAAAGATGGACTTGATGAATGAGAAAATGGATTTGACTGTTGTGGTTAATAACATCGATACAGAAATCATCCGAGAACCAACCTATCAATCTGTACCGACTGGGCAAGTGCAGTTGACAATGGAGGAGGATGTGGCTGCACCTCAAATAGTAGAAATGGAGAGACCCGAGGCCCTACAGGAGCATAAGCCACTGTTATTGAAGATTGAAGCTGGAGTGGGCCAAGGGGAGTCTGGAGATGAGGAGACTTCTAGCTTTGGAGAGATTCTGAAATTTGATTTTAAATTCATTTTGGATTACATCGAGGACTGTGGGGAGTGGGACTGTGGGGAATGGGTGAGCTGGATGAAGGGTGATGGAGACAATTTTGGGTTGGAATCCCCCAGAGACCTACTCCTCAATAAGAAAGGAAAGAAACTAAGACAGAGACCAACAAGAGACAAGGAAAAGGGCAAGCACAAAGAAGATGAAGAAGAATTGCAGAAGGGACATGGAAGAGATTTAAGGGCCTCGGACATAAGGCTTCCAGGTTGATGGACTAGACGGAATGGACAATAAGGACAATAAGGACTGACATGACCCGAGACCAGGAAGAAGAGACGCTGGATGATGATTGGAAGAGAATTTATAATGGAAACTTTTTTATTTTAGAATCAGCTAATGAATATTAGGGAAAATGTGGGAATGAAACTATACGAATCTAGCAGAAATGATATTAGGAGTTATGTATATTTGAAATTTAAGATTTAAGTTTTAAGGCACTTAGGGGTAAGATAAGGTTAAATAAATTAAGGTAATCTAATAATAGAATATGGGGAAAGATGGTAAGGATTTGTTAATTATTAGGTTAAATTGTTAAGACAAATTTTATAACAAAAATTGAGAAAGATGGAAAGAATTTGCTGAAATAATCACTAAACTAGAATACAAAAACGGAGGTGTGAGGAGGTCAATGAAACAAGCAAATGGAAATTATGGATATGCAATTTGGGATTTGTGTTTTTTTCTCTTTTTTCTTCTTTTTTACTTTTTTTATTGCTGTATTGGTTTTCACATTTTGTGCTTTTCTCTTTTTTTATTGTCTTCTTTTTCTTTTTTCTGTTTTTGTATTGTAGTGTTGTTTGCTATTTTTTATTTTTCTTGTAATTTTGAAATTAGCAATAAATAGTATTTTTTAAAAAAATCTATGGCGTGTGGAAGGAGCTTCAGTCAGAGTGGAACCCTTAATTTACGCCAACAAACTCACCCAAGAGACAAACCATATAAATGTCAGGAAAGGCGATAAAGGTTCAGTCCTAGTGGAAGTCCTATATCAACAGACTCATGGACAGGAAGAACATTAAGAGTTGAAACCCGACAAACCATCAACAAACTCAAAGTGGAGAAGCAGCTTAAATGGAAGGATTACAGAAAGTGCTTTAGTTATAATGGAGTGTTTAAGAAACATCAAGAGAGTCTCAGATGGGAGAACCCATTTAGATGTATGGAGTGCGGGACATGTTCCTCTCAGAGTCCCCTCTTCTTCACAGCAATGAACTCAGAGGAGATCCGGCTTCCGGCTTCAGGGCCCAGCTGAGTGTTGGCATTATCTCGAACTAGGTAACTCCTGTCTAATCTTCACTATGTCTGTGTCTCTCCCTGCTTCTGAGACCACGGGAAATGAGGGGGGCTGTTTCTCCCCCTCCTCTTCTGAGGAAAGCTAATCTCCTTGAGAATGCATTCCCCAATATTCAGCTTCAGACCATTCCCTGACAAAACACATTGCCCTGTTTCGTTCCAGCCTCTTGCTTCCCTTGCTCCCTTCTGCTGGTGTGTGTACCTGTGTGCTGTATTTCTTTAAATGAAGGTAATGTCTCACAATAGTGAGAATAATTTTAGATATAAAGTACCTTTTGACAGGGACGCGGGTGGCGCTGTGGGTTAAACCATAGGTTCGTGGTTTGAATCCCTGCGACAGGGTGGTCTACCATTACTCGGTCCTTGCTCCTGCTAACCTAGCAGTTCAAAAGCATGTCAAAGTGCAGGTAGATAAATAGGTACCGCTCAGGCGGGAAGGTAAACGGTGATTCCGTGTGCTGTTCTGGTTTGCCAGAAGCGGCTTAGTCATGCTGGCCACATGACCCGGAAGCTGTACGCCAGCTCCCTCGGCCAGTAAAGCGAGATGAGCGCCGCAACCCCAGAGTTGGTCACGACTGGACCTAATGGTCAGGGGTCCCTTTACGTTTACCTTTTGCACCAAACTCTGTCACCACCACCACCGCATGATCTATACACACATCTTCTTCACCAGAACTTCATCCCTGCCCCCTGCACATTCTGAAGAAAACTTAAAATACTGTAATTTAACAATAGAGTTTCCCCAAGCCTAATTGCAAGAGGGGGAAGGAGGGGCTGCAGGTACGAGGGAAGTCTCCTGTGGGGTCCCATCTTCACTCATGAACCCCCTGGAGGAACCCCAGAGCTCCTGCTTATTCCGGGGTTTGGAGAAGATAGTCCTTTTCCATAGTCCCAGAAGTTATTATTCAATCCTGCTGCTAGGGAGTTTTCCTACAGAGGACCAGACTCCATATTACTATCATACTGATTTTACTGTTGTTTCTGCTTTTGCTGTCATGGACTGGCTGGGTGCGGGGGGGGGGGAGGCACCAGCCGGGGGACCCACAAGGGAAGAAGGCTCAGAGCCTGGGGGCTGGTGGTGGGATGGCAATGAGCAGAAAGAGAGGGAAAAGGGAGCAGAATGGAAGGGAGGTGTTGCAAGCTGGAGGAAACAGGGTTTGGTGAGCAGGAAGAGGCTGGGGCAGAGAGCAGTTCAGGAGAGGAGGGAGGAGAGGAGGGGGCTCAGGAGACCCAGAGGAGGCCGGCTACTGAAGCATCCAGGAGACCCCCCCTCCTGCTGCGACCAGCTCCCCTCTCCCCTGGTCTCCTAGAGCACACAGAGAAACCAAGTTCAGACCCCATGATCCTGCACATGATATTAAGAGGGTGTTTCCCTGCCCCCCAACATGCATCACTTTAATCTCGTTGACAATGAACTGTATTTTCAGCCCAATCACCCCGTTTGGAGAGCTCTTTTTGGAGCTCCTTGCAATCTGTCTTTGAACAATCCTGAACAATTTCCTGCCACCAGCAAACTTTGCCCCCTCTCTGCTCACTCCTAACTCTAGATCATTTATGAACAAGTTGAAAAGCCACAGGTCCCAATACTGATCTATTGTGGACTCCACTTTCTGCTTCTCTCCATTCACAGGAGTGTTCGTTCCTCCCTCCCCCCATCCTTCTGTGCTGCGGAGGGAACCCTGCGGAAAAGTTATGGAGGGGTGGTGGGGAAATTGTTATCAGCTCTCCCACTGGTTCGGTAGTGATGCAACCGTTCTTAGGATATGCACGGTTTTGTTGTTCTCGGCGATGAGTTGCAGCATTTTCCCAATTTCCCGGCATCGACGGTGTTATCTGAATTGCTGGGACCATCGGGGGGTCTTCATCAAAGACAATTAAATCTGTCTCTGGCTTTCTGTGTGTCACATTTCCCTTGGGAGGAGCGTCACTTGGCATTGGCTGATCAGATTCCAACTGGGGTAAAGAGTGGTGAAATTCTGGATCTGCCAAAGGCCTAATGGAGTGTCCTATCATTGAATTATCTACCTTCTTTGTGTGTTTGGCCTTTTTTGCTCTGATGTTTTCCTCTCCAAGGGAGTGTTACAGCTGGGTTCACTTCACGTATCCATCTTTGACGGCCCTTCCAAATGAATCATGGCCCTATGGCGAAAGCCCTTCGGCAGAGAGGGCGTTGATTGCTTGGGGTCGGTCCGGCAGAAAGAAAAGCAAAGCCTACTCAAAGGGAAGCCGCTTCAGCTTCCAGCCTGTCTGCTCCCACAATGGCTGAAGAAAAATTGCCCTTAGGGAATGGCAGAGATGAATGGAAGCGGGCAAGGAAGCCCCACAATCGCTCCTGCTGGAGGAATAGGGGCACTGACCCTATACTCAAAGGTGATGGCCACTTCTGGAATCCAGGAAGGAATTCTCCCCACACTGGTCACATGCAGCTGGGCTCACTTTCCAAAGCCACCTGGAGGGCCTGCCAACAATTCCCATCATCCCTAGTCTTGCTAGCTTGGGATGGTGGGATCTGTAGTCCAAAAACAGCTGGTGACCCAAATTTGGGAAACCCTGTTCTCCCTGAAGGACAAAGGAGGATTCACTTGCATCAGAATATCAGGCAAGTTCTGTAGGATCAGGCCCTGTCTTCTCAGGGGCCCAGCAGGGGCCTCTTCTGGGAAGCCCACTGGCAGCACTTAAGCACCAGAGAAGGACTGAGCCTCTGACTGGGGAAGCAAATTTCTTCAAGATGGGCGGGGTATAAATAATAAATCATTATATATATTCTTATATGGGGTGCCCACGATGCTCCCCAGCCTGGCTCCAGACTGCCATGGAAACTGTGTTGTGTTTTGCTGCAGGTGAGCCTGCCCTGTGCAACGCTGGGCTCTTAAAGGAACTTGGAGCTCCAGGCGGAGGGGCCACAGCTTCCCCACACTTGTGAAGCAGCCATGGGAGCGATGGGGAGGCAGGCGGCTTGCGGTGGGGAGTGGCGTGGAGTGGAGGAATCCGCTAGAAGGAGCTTCTGGAGCCTATGCACCCCACTCCTTGCCTGCTCCCTGAAGGTTTCCTGAGCCTCCCTCCTTTTCATTTCAGGGATTGGGGGACCTCAGCATCCCAGGGTTGCTTTGTTCTGGGGGTGGGGGGAAGCTATTTTGTTTGCTGAGGGCAGGAGTCATAATCCTGTCCCATTTTGTTGTGTCTGGCTTTTAGGTAAGGGGGTGAGGCTCAGGTGGGAAAGAGTTGAGAAAGAAAAAATCCTGGGGTGCGGATTTACTCCGCTGCCCAGCTCGTCAGGGTGCCACTCCCCGGGGGTCCCTCTGGTTAGCAAAAGAAAGAATCTGCAGCCACGTTAAATATACAAAACCTCGGTCAGCAGACCTGATCTTTATTTGTTGCAACAAGGTTCAAACACAAAGATTGTTTGGTTGTGTAATGAGGTGGGAAAGCTGCTCCTTTATCCCTTATGGGGTATCCAAGTGCCCATACAGAGTCCTTTTGTAGGTTCTCTATCGGTAGGAGGAAATAACAGAGGCCAACCAGAGAATATTAAGTAGCCATTCCTCTAGTTATCCATATTTGGTCAGATAAAGAAAGTAGAAATCTGCCCAAAAACCTGTTCCGACCACAACGCTGTAAGGATGGAGATGAAACAAACAACAACCGGATCCTTTAGATGGAGGATGAATGACACCTTATTTCGAGATGAAGAAGTTTATAAAAAGGCCCAAAAAACTTTGAGAGATTATTTTGAAATAAACATGAACACTAATGTAGAAAAAAGAGTAATCTGGGACGCAAGCAAAGCTGTGATGAGAGGGTTTTTGATACAACAGAATGCAATAAAGAAGTGAAGACAAAATGAAAAGAAAGACAAAATTTTGGAGAAAATAAAAGAAGGTGAGAAGAAATTGAGAGCAAAACCAATGTCCCAGGAGATTTTGAGATTAATAAAATTATATCAAGTACAATATATGGAAATGATGAATCAGGAAATAGAATGGAAAATTAAACAAATGAGACAAAAAACATTTGAATCAGCTAACAAATGTGGGAAACTGTTGGCCTGGCAAATGAAAAAAAGACAAAAATTAAATACCATTATAAACCTAGAAGTGGAAGGAAAGAGTATACACAATCCAAATGAGATCAGAAATTGCTTCCAGAGGTACTTTAAACAATTATACACACAAGGGCCACAGAAGGAAATGGACATAGACCAATTTTTGAAGACAAATGGCCTACAAAAAATCTCCCAAGAAAGTAAATTAATGCTGAACTATAAAATATCTGAACAGGAAGTAGAAGGTGCCATACAAAATATGCAACTGGGCAAATCTCCAGGACCGGATGGGCTGACTTCCAGATACTATAGATCTCTGAAAGAGTGGTTATTGCAACCTTTGAAGGAAGTCTGCAATGAAATATTAGAAGGGAAAAGGGCACCAGAGTCGTGGAAAGAAGCGTATATTACACTTATACCGAAAACAGAGACTGAAAAGACTCAGCTTAAGAACTACGGCCCTATATCGTTACTTAATGTGGATTACAAAATTTTTGCAGACATTTTGGCCAAGAGATTGATAAAAGTATTGATGGAAGAGATTCATAAAGACCAAGCGGGCTTTCTCCCGGGAAGACACTTGTCCGATAATTTGAGGAATATAATTGATATTTTGGAAAAACTAGAAGTGAACATAAACACTAAAGCAGTTTTGATATTTGTGGACGCGGAGAAAGCTTTTGATAATATCTCTTGGAGTTTTATGAAGAAGAACTTGCATGGGATGGGGGTAGGCCAAGGCTTTGAAAATGGTATAGATGCAATATACTCTGAACAAAAGGCTAAATTAATTGTAAATAATGTGGTCACGGAAGAATTCAAGATAGAAAAAGGGACACGACAGGGGTGCCCAATTTCCCCACTGCTTTTTATATCGGTCCTGGAGGTTCTGCTAAATATGATTAGAAAGGACCGGTTGGTTAAGGGCATACAGGTCGGAGCTAAACAGTACAAACTGAGAGCATTTGCAGATGACCTAGTATTGACGCTACAGGAGCCAGAATCTAGCACTAAAAGAGTTTTAGAATTAATTCAGGAATTTGGTCAGGTGGCAGGTTTTAAATTGAACAAGCTAAAAACTAAGGGTTTAGAGAAAAATTTAACACCGATTGAAAGAGAGAGGTTTCAGAATGAGACAGGATTGAATGTGGTAAAGAAAGTGAAATACTTGGGGATTAATATGACAGCCAAAAATGGGAACTTATTTAAAGATAAGAACGAAAAATGTTGGACAGAAGTGAAAAAAGATTTAGAAATTTGGTCAAATTTGAAACTCTCGCTGCTGGGCCGTATTGCTGTGAAAAAGATGAATGTATTGCCTAGAATGTTGTTTTTGTTTCAGACATTACAAATTGTAGATAAGATGGACTGTTTCAAGAAGTGGCAGAGAGATATTTCTGGATTTGTCTGGCAGGGCAAGAAGCCCAGAATAAAATTTAAGATATTAACTGATGCCAAGGAAAGAGGTGGATTTGCCCTGCCAGACCTTAAACTTTATTATGAATCAGCAGCCTTTTGCTGGCTGAAAGAATGGCTACTTCTTGAAAACACAGACATTTTGGATCTAGAAGGGTTCAACAATGTATTTGGATGGCATGCATACTTATGGTATGATAAGGTCAAAGCACACAAAGCATTCAAAAACCATATTGTTAGGAAAGCATTGTTTAATGTTTGGATAAGATATAAAGATTTATTGGAAAATAAAACCCCAAGGTGGCTGTCACCAATGGAAGCAAAAGCTCTGAAAAGGCTCAATATGGAGGCCAAATGGCCGACATACTGGGAAATTTTGGAGCAAGAAGGAGATAAATTGAGATTGCAGAGTTTTGAAAAACTATATAATATAGTGAGAGATTGGCTTCATTACTATCAGATAATGGAGGCATATAATTTGGATAAGAAAATAGGCTTCCAGGTGGAAAAGTCAAAATTAGAAACAGAATTGTTAGAACCCAAAACTAAAAATTTGTCAAGAATGTATAACTTGCTGTTGAAATGGAATACTCAGGATGAAACGGTGAAATCTGCTATGATTAAATGGGCACAAGATGTTGGACATAATATTATGTTTGCTGACTGGGAACAGTTATGGACCACAGGTATGAAGTTTACGGCATGTAATGCCTTAAGAGAGAATATTATGAAAATGATATACAGGTGGTACATGACCCCAGTCAAGCTTGCAAAAATTTATCATTTGCCCGATAATAAATGTTGGAAATGTAAAGAAACTGAAGGTACATTCTTTCACCTTTGGTGGACGTGCCCAAAGATCAAGGCTTTCTGGGAAATGATATATAATGAACTGAAAAAGGTATTTAAATATACCTTTCTGAAGAAACCAGAGGCCTTTCTTTTGGGCATTGTCGGCCAACTGGTGCCAAAGAAGGACAGAACTTTTTTTATGTACGCCACAACAGCAGCAAGAATACTCATTGCAAAGTATTGGAAGACACAAGATCTACCCACTTTGGAAGAATGGCAGATGAAGGTGATGGACTACATGGAATTGGCGGAAATGACTGGCAGAATCCGAGACCAGGGAGAAGAGTCGGTGAAAGAAGACTGGAAGAAATTTAAAGACTATTTACAGAAATATTGCAAAATTAAGGAATTTTAGAAGGATGTTGGATAGAAACTAAGAGGTTTTTAGCTGTAATGCTTTAAGAGATATGAAAAAAAAAGGTTAACAATTGGGTAAAAGTATAATGGTAAGGATTTGCTGAACTAACAAACTGAACTGGAATACAAAGAAGGGAGGTATGAGGAGGTTCGGGAAATAAGTGTAAGGAAGATAGGCCATGGAAAATTAATGTGTTTTTAACTGTTTTATTTTGTATGTTTCTCTTTATTTTATTTATTTTTTCTTTTTTTACTTTTTTGTTGTATCTTAAAAACTTTATACTTTTTTCTTTATTCTGTATATTCATGTACTTTTTGAAACTTTAATAAATATTATTTAAAAAAAAAAGAGAGAGAATATTAAGTAGCAAAGCAGCTAGTAAGCCTGATCTTTATTAAAGCTGTTGCAACAGGGTGTTCCCCCCACAGGAGGAGAGAAGAAGACCCCTAACAAAGGAGTGCAAGCCCTTATATAGACATTTTGAAATTGCCCCCCTGGAGCCCAAGACCGCCCCCCGCCGAAACATCATAAATACATCACAGAAGGGTTGTAGCCCAAGACCACCCCCAAGACAGCATACCTACATCAGAGAAGGGGTGGACTACAACAGAAATCTGAGTGCATTGTTTCTCTCCTGTCTACCAGGTTACCTGACTGGAATACCTGGGCATCCTGGCCCCTCTTTTCTTATGATAGCTACTCAGTTCCTGAATCCATGTCACAGGCTCACCCTATTCATATCTTAAATGTGCCCTTAAGACAGGATTTGTGAGCAAAGAGAAAATGGGGAGGTTTCCAACTTTGACCTTGCAGAGAAATATTTGAGGTCAATTTGGGAGGGACAAAATGGTTCCAGAACTTTTTCTGTGCGCTTCAGACCTGTGGTGTGGGTGGGTGGGTGTGTATGTGTACACACACACACACACACACACACACACGATTGCTTGTTTGGAACATTTATTTTATATATATTGGACCTTAAAATTCTTACAACAATTGCATATGGTTGCATGAACTTTTAAGACCTCTCCCCATTTCCCACAATACATTTTTTCACAGCATCATCCATAAATCACATATGTGTCACAAAGTAGGAGTCTTTGGAATTTAGAAACATGAGCCCGTCACCCTGCCCGTCAGTAACCCCATTTTCCCACACCTTTTAACTACCCTCTTCCCCAAAGAACCATAATAGTATTTACACATCCCTTAGCTGCAAGGCTTTCCTGCGATTCTCCTTCGAAAGTATCAGGATTCAATCTGCCATCCCGATGGATTTCTGTCCGGGGCATGTGCTGCCCTTGATCGCCTCCTGCCTCCTAAGGGAATGTGGATTATGAATTGGATCCCCCAATTCCAGAGGAGTCATTAGGCGTTGGAACACAGGAAATCCGTCAAACCGTTGACTTGACGATTATTTGACGTTTCTACAGTTTTCTATACAGTATTGGATAGTCGGAGGAAACAGTCCGATTCATGGTATCCGCTTCTTGCTACAATTGTATAGGCTGCTTTTCTTAGCCTCCTTGCTGTTGTGCATGGAAGGTGCTTGTGTCAACGGTCATTGTCCTGGCCTTAGTCCGAGGCTGTGGTGGGGACTTGGAGTTTTGGGGGAGTCGTATAACTGTCCCCCCTCCTGGTTTGAAGAGCACCAATACCTAAAACACGGACGCACGGCTCGTGGCGTGGGGTGGGCGAGGGAAGGATTTTACAATGAAAACATGGGGGGGAACCCCACTTTGTAATTAGTTTGCGGGATCAGCGCCTCCCCCGCTCTCCTGATCCACAGATGGAAGAGGGGAGGAGGGAAACCTTCCTCTCCCTCCCCCCGTTCCTCCCCTCCCCTCCCGGCACATCCTTCCCTCACCCCGCCCCCACAACCCGAAATCCCCTCCCCAATATGCTGCTCCTCCTCCTCGCCATCCGACCTCTGTTCCGGGAATAGGGGGGGAGAGCCCCCCTCCCAACCTGACTGCTTCGCCCGGAAGTGGAGCTTCCACTCCGGATTGCTGCTCTGCGCCGTAGCTCTAGAGACGCGCGCTTTCGGAAAGGGGAGGAGGGGCAGCAGGCGACCCCCCCCCCCCCGTGGATGTTGCAGGAAAGGAAAGGAGAATCTGGAGTGAGGAGAAAGAGGTAAAGGGGTCGTGGGGGGGGGGGAGGACAGAAAAGGACCCAGGTAGGGACGCCGCGCCAGCTCCCCAGAGCGCCTTTCATGCGTCCCGTCGGCATGGCCTAGATCCCTGCATCCGTGCTGCGCCTTGGCAGCGGCGGACATGGGGCGCCCACCGAGGGGGTCCCCACGAGGGCCCCTTAGTCCCGTTTCCCCCACGCAGGGATCCCTGTGGGATTTGCACGGAGAAAGGCGGGCCATGAAAGGGTTAACGGGTGCGAGGGACGCCTGGATAGAGACCCCAGTGTGGCTTCCCTCTTGCAAGCTGCATCCTCTTCACGCCCCCATAAACCCCTGCACTGCCCAGTCGCTGGGGTTCAAATCCGGAGAGGAAGAGGGGAGGGGAGAGGCCTTCTCAGAAGCGGCTCTTGGTTTCCGCAGTCCCCCCCCCCCCCCGGGAATCAGCCAGAAACCTTTTCCTCTCTCTCAGGCCTCCATCTTTAATGTCTTTTCCACTGCCTGGTTCATTGAGGATGAGGATAATGTACACTTGTCATCAGAAACAGGGGTGCAGAGTCCATGGAATGGCTCTCAGGCTTGATATAGAAGTTGCACCTCAAAAGCCTTTCTGTTCCTCTTATTTTTTGTAGGGAGTGTCAGATTGACTGACAAGCTGAGGTTCTTCCCAGTCAAAGGACCCATTTTCATGATAGACAGTGCCTGTGGCTGGAGGCTCTACATACAAGGTGTGCCTATACAGGCCACAAACTGCCAGTATTAGCACAGGTGAGGTATGTGACCTCCCCTAATTTACAGACTGTATGTGAATGAGAAGTAGTGGGTGGGATTACAGTTTATGGCAGCCCTGTGATTTTCTCCACCCATGACACTTTGTGAGCTGATATTGCAGTACGAAATCCAAGAAAACTACAAAAGAATAACAATATAATAAGAATGATTGTAGTATTTCTACCTTGCCTAACTGGCTCGGTTTCCCCCGCCACTCTGGGCAGCTTATAGTACACATAAAAGACGGTAAAACATCAGACATTAAAAACCTCCTGATACAGGGCTGCCTTCAGCTGTCACCTAAATGTCAGACAGCTGCCCATTTCCTTGCCCTCTGCCTGCTTCCCTGTAACTTCGCTTCTCACGGGGTGTGGGGGGGTGAACCAGCAGAAGACCCTCGAAGGAGGACCTCAGTGTACAGACTGAGCGATGGGGGTGGAGACACTCCTTCAGGTCTATAGAGAGTGAGGCTGTAGGGCTTTAGGTCAATGATCTTGCTCCTCCATAATGATTTCCACAGCAAGTCCGACATACAATTAGCAGAGTAGGAAATAAAGCTCAGAGACAGCAAAAAATTCCTTCAGCAAATACATTTGTGACTGAAGGCATAACAGGAATCTATGCCTTAAAAATGCAACCACAGCAATTTAAAGGTCAGCACCAACAATGTGAATTGTGCTCAGGAATGTCCCGGAGTCAATGAAGATCCTTTCGGACTGGTGTTATGTTGTCTCAGCGGCTGCTCCCCTTCTGTTCACTAGCTGCCACATTCTGGATTAATTGCAGTTTACGAGTCACCTTCCAAGATGGCCCCATGTAGCGCATGGCAGTAGTCCAAGCGGGAGATCACCAGAATATGCACCACTCTGGGGAGACAGTCTCCAGGCATGGAGGGTCTCAGCCAGCGTACCAGATGGAGCTGGCAGACAACTGCCCTAGACACAGAATTGACCTGCGCCTCCATGGACAGCTGTGAGTCCAAAATGACCCCCAGGTTGTGCACCTGGTCCTTTTGGGGCACAGTTACCTCCATCAGGTCTAGGGCGTCTCCCACACCTGCCTGCCCCTTTCCCCCTGGGGCAGTATTTCTGTCTTGTCAAGATTCAACCTCAATCTGTTAGCCACCATCCATCCTTCAACTGCCTCCAGACACTCATACAGTACCTTCACTGGTTCCAATTTAAAAGAGAGGTAGAGCTTGGTATCATCCACATACTGGGGAACACCCAACCCAAACCCCCCTGATGATCTCTCCCAGCGTCTTCATATAGATATTAAAAAGCATGGGGGAGAGGATGGAGCCCTCAGGAACCCCACAAGTGAGAGCCCAGAGGTCTGAACACTCATCCCCCAACACCACTTTCAGGACATGGCCCAGGAGGAAGGAGGGGAACCACTGCACATGGTCAAATGTGCACATACCATGGTCAAAGGTCTCCAAAGCCGCTGAGAGATCCAGCAGAACCAGGAAAGAGCTTTTTCCCCCTTGGACTCTAGCCCATCGGAGATCATCAAGCGGCGCAACCAGGGCAGTTTCCGTCCCATGATGAGGCCTGAATCCCAATTGGAAGGATAATGGTGGCAGAAGCTTTCCTGGTCCTGCCCCTCCAAAAGCTCCAGGCCCAAGACTTTCATTAGCTTTCAAGGGGCCATCGGAGATGCTGGAAGGAGGTGTGCAGGACACCATCCAATTGTTTTAGAGAGTCCATTCTGGATTTGTGTAGGTTCCCCCCCATAGCCTTCTCTTCTCCTGAAGATAACTCACAAGGCAGCGAAGGTTTAGGATCAGAGCTTTGCTTCTCGATGGGCTTCCTTCCCCGGTTGACAATCACATCTGCCCTTCACTTTCCTCTGCAGCATGGGCGGAATCTGCCTTTTTGACTGTGGGATTCACTGTTGTTCTCCTCCTCTCCATCCACCAGGGTCTGCCTTCACCTGCACCAGAATTCCCCAACCCACCAAGCGTTTGAGACCCATCAGGTATCCTCACCTGGTTT
>CANTUW010000075.1:0-47111 GCA_947686815.1 Podarcis lilfordi | reverse complement strand
TCTCGCTTTATTGGCCAAGGGAGCCGGTGTACAGGTCATGTGGCCAGCATGACTAAGCCGCTTCTGGCAAACCAGAGCAGTGCACGGAAACACCGTTTACCTTCCCACCGGAGCAGTACCTATTTATCTACTTGCACTTTGATGTGCTTTCAAACTGCTAGGTTGGCAGGAGCTGGCACCAAGCAACAGGAGCTCACCCCGTCGCAGGGATTCGAACCGCTGACCTTCTGATCAGCAAGTCCTAGGCTCTGTGGTTTAACCCACAGCGCCACCAGCATCCCTTCCACAGTTAATTCCACTTGAAGTGGCTTACCGTACAATAAAAGCACATACAGAATGATTGTCTAACATCTTCCATCAGCTCCAGCCCAGTCAGCAGGTTATAAACATTTGGTCTGGCCCAGTATGGCAGCTCTCAGAATAGCAGCAGAAGATGAGACTCCTGACTATCAACCCCAGAGTCTCCCAGATTCAGTAGAATTATCCAGCAGCTTACCAAGCAGTGGGATAAAATCCCTCAAGGAATTTAAAATGGGGAAAATTAGAGCATATTAACACACGTTAAAAATAAGACTACTTGTTAATACATAATCTTCTAATGTCCCAGTCGTTATCTGTATTGGATTTGAATTGATTCTATATATGTGGTATTCTTGCTTTTAAACTGTGTGTGCTTCATCCACAAATATTGAAAGTACAGTTGTACCTTGGAAGTCAAATGGAATCCGTTCCAGAAGTCTGTTTGACTTCCAAAACGTTCATGAACCAGAGCACAGCTTTCGATTGGCTGCAGGAAGATTCTGCAGCCAATCAGAAGCTGCAGATGCCCCGTCAGACGTTTGGGTTCCAAAGAATGTTTACTAACTGGAACATTCCCTTCCGGGTTTGCGGCGTTTGGGAGCCAAAACGTCCGAGTACCAAGGTATTTGGTATCCAAGGTACGACTGTAGTGCCATTTGGGATCTGAAGCAATCGATTGAAATGTAATTTGTTCCCTATCCTGAAATACTTTTAACCAAAAGTTTTTAATCTGTGGACATTCCCAGAGATATGTATAAGTGTTCCATCATTCCCACTGTTTCTCCAACACTGTGGAGAGTTATTTTTGTCTATTTTGTTTAGCAACCAAGCAGATAACATAAATACTTTTATATTCGTAAAGATGCTGCCATCATTCCCCTTACTATGTGATTTTCTGAAGAAGGCCAAGATGGATTCATACTTCTGTGGGAGGAATTGTGGCAGGTCTCTTTTGCAGCTTGCTCTCCGTATCTAATTGTATCCATCTTCTATTTCCATTTCTGGGCCTCCATATTTTGATTATGTGCCTTAACATGATGCTTATTTATTTAAATAAATGTGTGTGTGTGTGTGTGTGTGTGTGTGTGTGTGTGTTTGTTTGTTTGTTTGGTGAGGAGTAGCTTTGCAGTTGAAAACTGAGAAAGGAGAAACCAGAGTAAATGCTGGCAGATGCAATCTCTGTTTAGACAAGTTTCAGGCTTTCCTAAGACGCAGCCTCTGCAACCAATACCAGAGCAAGCCCTCAGGTAAAAATTTATATATTGTACGTGTTTTCCCCTCTCCAGGGAATACCAGGCCTTTTTTTAAAAACAAATATAGGTAACTGTGGAATCCCAATGGGGACAAAATCCACTTTCATACTGCAAGTTCCCCCGTCACGAATAAGTTTTGCAGTAAGGAAGCAACAGTCAGAATAATGTTACAAATGGATGTATTGAAACATGTGGTTTGGTCCAAATATATACAGTCATACCTCGGCTCCCGAATGATCAAAACCCGGAAGTGAGTGTTCCGGTTTTTGAACATTCTTTCGGAAGCTGAACGTCCGATGGGGCTTTCGCAGCCAATCAGAAGCCAGGCTTTGGAAGTTGAATGTTTTGGAAGTCAAACGGATTTCCAGAACGGATTCTGTTTGACTTCCTCGATACGACTGTACTTCAATTGGCTATAGACTTTTAACTCATTTTCTGTGACTAGCTGCCCCTTTCCCTCTGCTACAAGCATTATTTTGCTACCCACCCACCCCAACTGATCAATCACCTTTTCAGTCAATAAATAAAGCAAAAGGATGAGTGAAATAACCCACCACTTTGGAGGGACTACTATAGTTTAGCTTATTGAGGTTGTGGCTACTGAAGTACTATTGGCGTCAGTAAGCCTAAAGCCACTGGGTTTCTGCAGTTGCAGAGTACATAATGTCTTTCTACATTGGAAATGGTGAGCCAGTCAGAATCATTAAATTATGTGTCTATCTTCCCTTCCACAGTTAATTCCACTTGCAAAGTGTGCCCTGTACAATGGCAGCTCCACAGGGACAAATGCTACTGGCAATCGGAAGATACTAAAACCTGGAATGAGAGCCAACATGACTGTTCAACAAGGGATTCTCATCTGCTGGTCATCCAAGACAAACTTGAGATGGTCAGGAACAATGATATATTTCATGCAATGCATGAAGGAAGCCTGAGTCCAATTGCGTTTAATTCTAACTTAGTAACTCGACAATGGTATCATGCTTTGTGACTTGAGAAGCTTGTGGAGTGCAGGACCTTGTTTAGTATTTCATCCCATTCCCACCCAAGGCCAGTTCATCAGTGTCTAGATAGGGCCTTGGGGAACTTGACTAGTGAGAACCAAAGCAGTAAGTTGCAAGCAAATTCATGTAACTGTAGCCCAACTCCTCTTTTTATTTAGAAAGTCTTTTCAGAAGGGTGCGGTTGATAGTGGAGTTTATATTAAAATTTATTTTGATGCCATCAATTTGACAATCAGGAAATATCATTTTCAAAAATGCATTTTCTCTGATACAGGACTTCATAAAAAACATTACAAAAAATGCAAAATTCTGGATCGGACTCTCACTATCATTAGCAGAGAACAAATGGATATGGATTACAGGCTCCCAGCTTGATCAGAGTCTGAGTTCTTCTCATTGTTTTTAACCTAAGCAAAAAATCATGCAATTGGAGTTCAGATGTGCAATTAAGGCATTGGTTTTTCTACTGGTTCCAATTAAGTTGCCAGCATTCTCAGGCAGAGAAAGGGGTAGCAAGGGACTGATATTAGAGATGTTGCTGAGGTCCAAATATGGATAAGCACTTTTAATATATACTCTTATAAAACTGCAGGTTATTACAACAATCCTGCCAATGTTCTTATCTGTTTACAGTTTGGTTGTAAATATTCAATGAACCATTTCCATTCTTTTATTTTTTTTAATTAAAGTTTGTTATCTTGATTCCTTATTCTTCCAGTAAGTTTTGCCATTTCTGCATATTCCGTAAGTTTTTGTAGCCATTCTTCTTTTGCTGGCATTTCTTATTCTTTCCATTTTGGGGCAAGTAACATTCTTGCCGCTGTAGTCGCATACATGAATAAATTTCTGTACAGATTTAGTAGTTCTGTTCCTATAATTGACAAAAGGAAAGCTACTGGGGTTTTTCCCCCACCACCGTACCACAGGAGTGAAGTCAGACAGAAATCTGAGATCCAGACATGCCCTTCTCAATCATCCATATCCTTTTGTCATGAAAATACGACTTAGCACCTTTATTTGTTCAGGCCAGGTTGCATTCCATTCTGGAGATGAGTTTTTCACGTGGGGTTTTGCGATTCCGATAACACCTTCCTCACCCTACCTGCCCTCCTTATCTTGACTGGTAATATCTGGTCTGACATCTGGGAGGTGTATCTGGTGTATGTGGTGGCACATAATAATAATAATAATAATAATAATAATAATAATAATAATAACCCTTTATTGTCACTACACCACCTGTGTGCAGTGAAATTAAACAAGCCCCCCTCCCCACATACACTCAGTCTTGTTCGAACTGTTTGTGCTTGTCAGAAGTCTGTTACACCACATCTGAAGGATAATGGCGGACTGAAGACTGGCCGCATCGTGGTTCCTGTCCCCTCCCCTCCCCCTCCCTGAGAAGAGTAAAGAACCATTGAAATGAGGAAGATAAGTGAAACGGCTGATTTTTAGTGATTATCTGAAGTTTCCCCATAGGATAGCATTGTGGGTGATATTGCTAATTGAAGATTTCCCTTTAAGGCACTAGCTGAACCTCCCGGGGAAAGCATTCTACAAATGGGGAGCCACTGCCTTCCGATCTCTTCTAAAAGTCAGATAGTTATTTATTTCCTTGACTTCTGATGGTGTGAGGAAAACACTTCCAAAATCTGAGGTAAAAATGGGTATCTGAGGCCTGAATATCAAGCTGTTCTTCCCGATTATGTTAATACTGTAATGGTTTGCTGGTGAATATCAGAAGAAGGGAGCTGGTGTCTGTGTTAGGCCAAGATGCAGCCCAGATAAAGATTTTGACAGAAAAAAGTGGAAGAAGTGTGTCACTTCTGCTCATCCTGTATATTTGTAAATAAATGCAACTATTACAAAAACGCTGTAAGCCTGAAGGCACCTTCTTCCAAAGGAAGCTGAAATTAGGAAGCCCTGAACCTTTGGATCTTCTCAGTGCTTGGGGAATACAGTGCAAAAAGAGAAATATCTCACAGATTCCAAGAACCACAGGTTATTTTTTTGGCAGTATGCTTAAATTGCAAAGGACTCTTCCTTTTTCCTGGCATCTCTGAGGTATATTTTTGCACATTATTCTTGGATGCTTCCTGGTTTTGTGGTTTTGGGAGGAATAGGACAATTGCAACAATATATTCTGTTCTGAAAGCAAATAGCTTCAAAATCTTTCTGTCCTTAAAAATGCTGATAGAAATCCCATTGCCACATATTTTTGTCTAAAGAAAGCAGGGACTCCCTAATGTTTGCATAGGAGGAATTTGGGCAGGTGTGTTTACTTACATCCCTGCATGATAATATGTTTCTCCCAAATTCCCTCCTCTTCACAGTGAGTAAATATACAAGTGTCCTGGTCTCTTTTGCAGCTTGCCTTCATTATCTTATCATATCCATCTTCTTCTCCCCATTCCTTGGCCTCCATAATTTGGATTTGTGCCTTAACATTATGTCCATTCATTTTAATGACTTTATTTGTTTTGTGGGGGCAGCTTTGCAGCTGGAACCTGAAAAGGAAAAAATTGTGCTGAACAATGGTGGATGCAGTGCCTCAACAGACAAGTTTCAGGCTTTCCTAAGACTCAACTTCTGCAATCAAAATCAGAATAGGTCCTCAGGTAGAATTGATATATTGTACTGCTGTCTCTTTTAAGCATAGCAATTGTATGTAAGAACTTGCTTTCAGTTCACATCTATGTTGTTTTGAGGCATAAAAGCTTCTGCAAAGAAACTCATTCATTGTGGGTGAATCATAGACTTATAGAATTGTAGAGCTGAGGGGAACCCCAACAGTATCCTTGCAATGCAGGAATCTCAGCTAAAGCATCCATGACAGAAGGCCGTCCAGCCTCTGCTTAAAAACCTCCAGGGAAGGAGAGTCCACAACCTCCCAGGGGAGACCGTTCCACTGTCAAACAGTTTCTACTGTTGTTTTTCCAGATATTTAGTCAGAGTCTCTTTCCTTGTAACTTGAATCCATGGTTTCAAGTCCAACCCTACTGAGCAGGAAAAAAACAGGCTTGCTCCATCTCCTGTGTGGCAGCACACATTCCAGCTTGTCAAAATCCTTCTTAAATTGTGGCACCTAGAATTGGACACATGACTCCAGGTGGTGTTCTCATAGCTTGGTGGTAGAGTCCCAGATTCCATACCTGGTGTCTCAAACTGCTGCTGGTCAGTGTAGACAAAATTTGAGCTAGAGGAACCCAGTGATCTCCCTAAGAATAGGGCCGCTCCCTATGGTCCTGAATTATCAAGCATTGGTGGTTTCATTCTAGAGCTAACTTCATACTCAACTCCGGCCATTGCCTTTCTCACTAAGAGCCAGGTGAGGGAAGGGAGACCCACACATTTTCCCTCTGGCACAAAGCCACTTCCTTTGCTATACCAAGGACAGCATTTAAGGCTATTAATATGGAATAGTTAATATGGAATCCTCCATTAGATTTTAACCTTTTCTGGATCCAGGGCACCAGGAATTATTAGGGACTCAGGTATAATGGAGACTGACAGCCCCCAAAAAAACCCACCTCTCCACAGTATTGTCAACACGGAGCTACCATGAGACAGACTGTGGCGACCAACTTGGACATGTAAGGCTGCAATTTGTCTTGTAAACTCCATCTCCATCTTTGTCCTCTAGAGGGCTCCAGTTTCCTCTCTCTGAATTCATTCAGATGCAAAAACTAGGCGAGTAATAAACTTGCATTTGCAAAAGGCCTAAACTAAGCATGATGTGAGAGATCTGTACTTTGATCTCTGTATGTTTTTATACTCAAAGGCATTTTGAGTGTGCAGGGAGGACTGAATTGGATCGCGACTATAAAAGAAGCTTTAAAGGGGGCCAATCTGAATCAAGCTGCACGCCTGTTCCCCATAAAAAGTATCTCCCCACCTGACAGCTATTGTCTCGCCTCCCCCCATTCTCCCCTAAAAAAACCCTTCTGGCTCAAACAGAGGGCATGTTTTTGGGTGAGCCCTGAGACCTGGTGGAAATTGGGAGCGTAATCTGGATCAGGGCTCTTCCTCCTTCAAAATAAATGTGGCAAATGTAACTACACTTAAAAAAAAAAAAGAAAGAAAGAAAAAGAAAAGAAAAGAAAAGAAAAAAGAAAAGAAAAAAAGTGAATAACATAAAAAGTTGTTGGACCCCAACTTTGAGGAGTTTCAAAGAGCACCTTGCAAACCAACAATTTACTGGACAACTTCACTCAGCCTAGTGACACTGGGTCTTTACCATTGCAGAGCAGTTATGTTTATACAATCAAAATGGAGGCCCAGTCATAATCATTAAGTGTCTTTCCTTCCACAGATAATTCCCTTGCAAAGAGTGCCCTTTGCAATGGCAGCTCCACAGGGACAAGTGCTACTGGCCATCAGAAAATATTAAAAGCTGGAATGAGAGCCAACGTGACTGTTCAACAAGGGATTCTCAACTGCTGGTCATCCAAGACAAGGAGGAGCTGGTAAGGGGACAATTGCATATTTCAGGCAATGCATTCGCATGCATGTTAATTCTGAAGGAAGCCTGAGTCCAACTGAGCTTAACTCTAGCTTAGTAGCTCTGCAATGATAACATGGTTGGTGACTTGAGAAGCATGTGGAGTGTGGGGCCTTGTTTAGTAGTTCATCCCATTCCCACCCACGGCCAGTTCATCAGTGTCTAGAGAAGGCCTTGGGGAGCTTGACTAGTGAGAACCAAAGTACCCGTTGCAAGCAAATCCCTGTAACTGTAGCCCAAGTCCTCTTTTTATTTAGAAAGACTCTTTAGGAAGGTGAGGTTGGTTGTGGAGCAGTGGGAGAGGAGGAGCTGGTGTTCCCCTTGTTTTCCCCCCATTCCACATGGCCTTTCAGCGGCTTTTCCCCATGGATGCTTTAAAGCGTGTTTGGAGGCTTTTTCAATGGTGTTCCCCATATACACAATTTCACTTAAATGCACAGTTCCTTGCAACGTAACCCTTGTGTAAATAGGGAGGCCTGCATTATAAATGCTTAATGCTGCTTTGATTACTGTTCTTGGTGAATGTTTCGTTATAATTAATATCAACTTTCACATTTTACTACTTTATTTTACTTTAATGTAAGCTTTATTCTGAAGTTATCAACTTGAAAATAATTTAACAATTTTTTTTATAAAAAACACATTATCTCATGCAGGATTTCATAGAAAGCATTACTAAAAATTCAAAATACTGGATTGGACTCTCACTATTAAAATCGAAGAAGAAATGGATGTGGATTACAGGCTTCCAGCTTGATCAGAGTCTGTGAGTTGTTATTGTTTTTAATCTAAGCAAAAAATCATACAATTTTGACTTTTGAGAAATTGGGAAAGGTCTGGGATGGCAAGTTTCTATACCATGAAGTCATGCAGGTAGTTCTATTTTTATTTTTATTCACTGGCCACTTCGCTCCCCACTCATGGTCTCAATTGAAGTTCCCCCCTTTCTCCAGAACACTGGTTCTTGGGGGGAAGGAAAGATCATTAGGGATGTGAATGGAATATTTTCCCTATTTATAAGTGCTATATGGAACCGCAGTGGCAGGGAGTGGAGGTGTAACCCTTCCCACTTTTTTAAAAAAAAAAATGCAAAGTGAAAGAATAGTAGAAAATCCTCATGCTCCTTGCCATAACCAGTGACAACACCCTTCTCCATGGAATTCTTAAAAAAACTTCACCCTGTTTCTATTTCCAAGGCTTTCTTTCACTCCTAACACACACAAATGGTCAAAAAGAACTGGCCAAAAATATTAGCCTGACCTAAGAGGAAAATCAGAGAAGAGAGAAGAAAGGGAAAACTGGCAAGTTATTGGCAGTTAATGATGGGTGCCCCCCCACCATCCCATTTATTTTGGGGTTGCCAACAGACCGGTTTGAGTTTAATGTAGTTGGGAATGTGCTGAGGTCCAAATATGGATAAGCAAGCCAACTCCTGCTCTCAAGTTCCTATATCTGCCCAATTGCCCCCATTTCACTAATTCTTCCTAGGTGGCAAATTGGTAGGTCATTTTCATTCAGAGGCGTAGCATGGAGGTGCCACTGCTCCGGGCACAATTTGGAGAGGGGTGCAGACAGGCGTCCCACAGCAGGCTCCTTCATCAGAGCCTGGCTCTGCTTCAGAAGGAGCTGCTCCTTGGTTACAGCGCTTGTGCCTGGTGCCAGGGGAGGAGAGCAGGCAAGGGGGAGGCAGCGCTGCTCTGCCACTTGGTCACTTCTGACGTGGTGGTGGAGAGCAGGAGGAGAGTGGGTAGCAGCTTCCCCAACCCTCTCCTACTCTGAACTGTGGCGCAGGAGGGCACTCTCTGTGCATCACCCTCTTGGGAGCGTGCCGCGGGCATATGCTCCACCACTGTTTTGATTTCCAGATCCCTGGTGGAACATCAACCACTGCTGCAATCCTCCTTCCCAGGCCCCAAAGTCTTGGGGCAGGAAAAAGGTGGTGATGCTCCCACTATCAAGCTCAGCATGACTTTCTTCACTCTCTCCACTTTGATGCAAGTTTGGAGGATTCAAATGCATACAACCAGCTTATTGTACATTTTGGGAACACTCATGCTTTCTATTAAGAATATGAAAAAATAGTTGTAACAGACTTCAGTCCTGATGTTCAGATGTACCCTTTTCTTCCACAGATTTAAAGAACCAGACTATGCTGAAGGAAACTCTTGCGCTGCAGTAAGACATAAAATTATCTCTGAACGCTGCATTGCTGAACTTAGGTGGATTTGCCAGAAAGGCCCTCTCCTACTCTGATATTTTAGTTTGATAAATGTAATAATTATGTGGGTTTTGGTTATTTGCTAGGAACACACAATAAAAATGTCATTGAGTGACTGAGAAGATTATGTAAAGGTATTATTCTATTGTCATCAAAATACCTCTTTGTGAAATCCAGAGGCAGCACATCTAAAATGGAATTCTAAGTCATTTTATGTTGGCTATTAAAAGATTGGTTTTAAGTCACAATTGAGGATCAGCTGTAGAATTTGACAGTGCAAAATAAATAATAACAATAAGAATAATACCCCACCCATCTGACTGGGTTTCCCCAGCCACTCTGAGCAGCTTCCAGCACAATTAAAAACATAATAAAACATCTAACATTAAAAATGTCCTTAAACAGGGCTGCCTTCAGAAGTCTTCTGAAAATTGTATAGCTATTTATTTCCTTGACATCTGATGGGAGTGCTTCCCACTGAGGGGGGTGCCACTACCGATAAGGCCCTCTCATGCTCCGGCACCAGGGGGTGGAGAGCAGACGGGGGTGGGGCGCACCGCACACAGGGGCGTGATGCGCATCCTGGGGGCGCAGCACGTCGTCTGCAGGGGCGTGACACCCAGCACGGGCAGGGGAGGGGAGCCGCGATGGCACCCGACCAGGATCGCGCTGCCGGGGGTGGTGCGCTCCCCCCGCACTCCTCTTCCTCCGCCAGTGGACCCTCTGCCTGGTTCCCTGTAGCTTCACTTCTCACAGACCACACCTAGACATGTCTCTCTGTTCCATCTGAATGAGGAGAAACAGTTGAGATGTTAGACTAGTGCTTGAATGTGGTGATGGGCTGGATGTGGGCCAATAAACTGAAGCTGAATCCTGAAAAGATATGTGTCTCAGGGAGCTTGCAATTGCTTGGGGTGAACACCATGTAACTATGATGTTTCTTGTTGGTTTGTGTCCAACCAATCAGCATTACAAAGCCCAGCTATGGATGTAATATGCAAAATTTTCTTACAATTGTAAATCATAGTACCTTTGTTTTTTTATTGAATATAGCACTGTAAACCACATGCACCATTGTAATGGATTGCTTTGTTTGTTATTTCTGCCCCAGGTACAGCAATTAGCCCCCCAATTCCTCCACAACCTGTCCTTTATTTTGACCAACCAAAGGTGGCAACCCTATCCACCCATCAATCTCCTTTATTGGCATAGAAAAAGTGCATCATATACATGGATCAGTACACAGCACAGTTAACAAAACAAAGTAGGAAATATTTTAGGATCTCCTTCTTCAATAAGGGGACCAAGTACTTAGCGTATATTTTTGCATAAAATGGGCAATAAAAAAAAATGTGTGTGATGCATTCGACCTGTTTAGTGGCCCAAGATCAGTATCTTTCAGAGTATGGGATTTTTGAGAATCTACCTTGCAAAACTGTTATAACCTGCCCTGGGACTTTAGACTGAATGTAGGTAATAATAATAATAATAATAATAATAATAATAATAATAATAATAATAATACAAACCTTGACTACAGCTTGTAGTTAGTCTGGGAAAATAGCCAACAATTTATTTATTTTTAATCCACATTTAAAACAGTATAATTGTCAATTTTTTAAAAATAGTAAATTTTATTAGTATTTTCCACACAACAACAAAAAATGAAAAATAACAATACACAAAACACAAAAACAAGCATATAAAAATAAATCTATATCTTACAAATTAATAATATAAACACTAAAAAGGAAAACAAACATTGACTTCCACCAATCCCACAACACCTCCTTTACCTCTCATTGTATCTTCCTGTTTTCCTTATCATCTCTATCCTAGCATCTAGATATAAATCCCTCTTTCTTAACCTTTCACTTCACAAGGTTATTCCAGACTCCGCCAGATTTCTGTCCTCGAACCTTGGCTTTTAAGATATTCATTTAGGCACTCCCATTCCTTTTTCACTTCACTTTTTGGTGGAAGTGGAAGGAAATAAAAGGATATTTAAATAAATGGAATAATTTGAACTTGTCTTTATGGGGTAGGCTATCCTTGATAAAAATGTCAATTCTCCCAAAAATTCTCTTTCTTTTCCAGACGATCCCAATAATTATTGGGACAAAATGTTTTAAAGGCTGGCAAAGGGATCTTTCTAATTTTATTTGGCAGGGTAAGAAGCCAAGAGTAAGGTTCAAAGTATTGATGGAGCCCAGAGAAAGGGGCAGGT
This sequence comes from Podarcis lilfordi, assembly GCA_947686815.1. Taxonomy (NCBI): domain Eukaryota; kingdom Metazoa; phylum Chordata; class Lepidosauria; order Squamata; family Lacertidae; genus Podarcis; species Podarcis lilfordi. The sequence goes on along the minus strand of CANTUW010000075.1, from coordinate 35,608 downwards.
TCACGGTCCCAGACCTCAAGCTGTATTTTGAAGCCACATGCATGACGTGGCTGAAAGATTGGATGTTGGACAGATATGGAAATCCTAGACCTGGAGGGCTGGGACAAAGTTTTCGGGTGGCATGGCTACCTGGATAATGATAAAATAAAAGCACATAGAGGCTTTACTAATCATTTGGTGAGAAAGGCCCTATTCGAAGTTTGGGAAAGAAATAAAACAACTCCCTGGTGGCTTTCGCCTATAGAGTCATCAGCCATGCATAGAAATAATATGAAAGACAGTTGGCTAACATATGGGGAACTCATAGAAGAGATAAAGGATTGCCCGACAGTAAAGAAGTTTGAAGAATTAAAAGAGAGGGGGGTGAATTGGTTAGAATATTTCCAATTAAAAACGATATTTGAGAAGGATAATAAACTCAAGGGGTTTGATAAAAAAATCTCGGTATGGGAGAAGGAAATCTTATAACCAACCAACAGACTCTCTCAAAAATATATAAATGGTTACAAAATGGAAAAACAGAAAAGGAGGAAAAAGGTGACGCTATTAAAAAAATGGGAACAAGATCTGGGCCACTCAATTGAATATAATGAATAGGAAAGATTATGGACAAAAAATATAAATTTTACAGCATGTTATCTAATAAGAGAGAACTATATGAAAATGCATCACAGGTGGTACCTGGCGCTAGAAAGGCTGGCAAAAATGAATAAAACATATAATAAGTGCTGGAGATATAAAAAACAAAAAGGAACCTTCTACCATATGTGGTGGACATGCCCTGAAATTGGGAAATTTTGGAGCATGATCAACGAAGAAATAAAGAAAATACTAATAATATCATATAGTAAAAGGCCAGAGGCATACCTTTTAGGAATTTTAAACGACTATATTCCAAAAGACAAAACTAAATTTTCTTATACGTGACATCTGCAGCAAGAATCCTGGTGGCTAAGTATTGGAAAGGGAATCAGTTACCCACTAGGGGAGCATAGTTATGTAAGCTTTCAGAATATTTAGAATTAGCCAAATTGACAGATATAATAAGGCAGAGTATAATTGTCAATTAAGGAAAAGAAAAACTCACTTTTTCCAATCCATTATATGCCCAGTCAATCCCAGTTTTCATTGATTGATTCACACACCTAATCACAAAAAAAATTAAAAATTTGCACAAGATTTTTTCGAATCTCAAGACTCCCCTCCTCCCCTCCGTGGGTTCTTTAAGTAACTTTTATAACTTCATATTATAAGGCCTTCTTTGGCCACCTCATGAGAAGAGAACACTCCCTGGAAAAGACCCTGATGCTGGGAAAGATGGAGGACACAAGGAGAAGGGGACGACGGAGGACGAGATGGTTGGACAGTGTTCTCGAAGCTACAAACATGAGTCTGACCAAACTGCGGGAGGCAGTGGAAGACATGAGTGCCTGGCCTGCTCTGGTCCAGGGGTCACAAAGAGTCGGACACGACTAAACGACTAAACAACAACAGCAACAATTATATCCAAAGTCTATGTATCATTGCAAGAATAATTTGAAACCTGCCAAAGAGTCCAAGTGTTTACAGTGGTCTTTCAGATATAAATTTGTCACATTCTTTATTGAAGTTTTGATCCTCCTGATTTCTGATTTTCCCGGTTAGTCTTGCCATCTCTGCGTAATCCAATAGTCCACCTGGTAAGTATCTTGTCATTTTTCCAATTCTGGGCAAGCAACATCCCTACAGTTACATCTGGTGAAAAGTAAAGTATCCTTATTTGTTGTGCGCTTCTTTTCTCCTGGGTGTTATGGGGACTGTGATTTTCGCTTCCAAATGCCATTGTCTGTCCACAATTGCCAAAATGCAGGCAACGTGCCATCAGTAAGCTACTTCTTCTTCCAGAAGGTCTTATTTTCAGATTACTGTAAAAGGGCACATCAACACCATACATTTCAAGCACTGCCACTTCAGAAGTCCTGGCTTCCCCCAAAGAATCCTAGAAAATATAGTTAGGGGTGCTTATGTATGTAGTTAAGTCCGCTCAGTGCACATCCAGTGCCTTTTGTCATCTGAACAGGTTTGCTGCAGATCCAGCGTTCTTCACTTCAGCCGCTGGAGCTGGCAACACTTTGATGGTTTATATAAGCACATTCTCCTCCTCCCCAAATTTTAAACCTAAAATTTCAAACAGAACATATGTTGAAATAATCATAACAATAATTTTATTATTAATATGCCACCCATCTGATTGGGTTGTTCCAGCCACTCCGGCCAGCTCCCAACAAAATATTAAAAACATAATAAAACATCAAACATTAAAAACTCCCAATACTGGGCTGCCTTCAGAAGTCCTCTAAAGGTTGTACAGTTCTTCATCTCCTTGACATCTGATGGGAGGGCTTTCCACAAGGCAGGGGCCACTACCAAGAAGGTTCTCTGTAACTTCACTTCTTGCAGTGAGGGAACTGCCAGAAGGCCCTCGGAGCTGGACTTCAGTGTCTGGGCTGAACGATGGGGGTGGAGATGCTCCTTCAGGTATACAGGGCCAAAGCTATTTAGAGCTTTAAAGGTTATCATCAAAGGCCCCAACTCCTAGGTGCCGAGATCCCTTCAGTCCCCCAATAAAATATTTGAGGGGGCTGCCCCCCCAAATTAATGGGCATTGCCACTCAAATGGTGTGCATGTGCTGCATCTTGTGATCAGTTATATGAGGCAGGTCCAAGCGGGAGATAACCAGAGCATGCAGCACTCTGGTGAGACAGTGCGCAGGCAGATGGGGTCTCAGCTGGTGTACCAGATGGAGCTGGCAGAATTGACCTGCGCTTCCATGGACAGCTGTGAGTCCAAGATGACCCCAAGGCTGTACAGCTGGTCCTTTAGGGGCCCAGTAACTCCATTCAGGACCAGGGAATCCCCCAAACATGCCCGCCCGCTGTCCCCCAGAAACTGTACTTCTGTGTTGTTGGAGTTCAACCTCAACCCATTAACCGCATTCCATAGAAAATATCCATAGAAATATCCCTGGGAACCAGCAGAAGACCAAGCAGAAGAAGAAACACCAGGCATAGGTGCAGGGAGGCCTGGAAGCAAATTTTCACCTGAAGAAGACAATTGCATTCATATTCATATACAGTGGTACCTCAGGTTACATACGCTTCGGGTTACATACACTTTAGGTTACAGACTCCGCTAACCCAGAAATAGTGCTTCAGGTTAAGAACTTTGCTTCAGAATGAGAACAGAAATCGTGCTCCGGCGGCACGGCAGCAGCAGGAGGCCCCATTAGCTAAAGTGGTACCTCAGGTTAAGAACAGTTTCAGGTTAAGTACGGACCTCCGGAATGAATTAAGTACTTAACCCGAGGTACCACTGTAATACAAATATTCATAATTCTAGGCAGCTTTTCCACCAAAATATTTTCTTTAGAATCTGGCCTAGAAACAAAACATCAAACTCTCGCTGCACTGTTACTGAAAATGAACTTCTATGTGTGCTGCTCACCACAAGGCGGAGCTCTGTGTATAATAAGCGAGAAGGCTTCTGGTCAGTTCCTCAACTACTACTAACAATTGTGAAACTACAAATGTGCATTTGACAGTGCTGTGCAGTGAATTTTTTCATAGGGGAACAGTTAGGGCAAGTGGCGCCAGCTTGTGATTGGGGCAGGGGTGAGGAACATCTCGCAAGTGATGTTGAGACACTGAGATGTCCAGCATCCCGTCTCCCTCTCTAAGACAGGTATAAGTTTCCCAGGCTTTGGGAAGGAGGTGCCAGGCTTTTATACTTCAATTACCGTATTTTTTGCTCTATAAGACTCACTTTTTCTCTCCTAAAAAGTAAGGGGAAATGTGTGTGTGTCTTAAGGAGCGAATGCAGGCTGCGCAGCTATCCCAGAAGCCAGAACAGGAAGAGGGATTGCTGCTTTCACTGCGCAGCGATCCCTCTTGCTGTTCTGGCTTCTGAGATTCAGAATATTTTTTCCTTGTTTTCCTCCTACAAAAACTAGGTGTGTCTTGTGGTCTGGTGCGTCTTATAGAGCGAAAATACGGTACTCTAATTTACTGGGGACATTTAGGGGACTAGCCTGGCCCCCCTAGTCCACTGACTGCAGGTCACTGGGCTAGGACCAGGAGATTTGTAGCCCTTGTGGAATACATGCAGTGTCTTTTCTCCAGTAGTACTCGGGAGTACTCAGTACCTGCACATTTTTTCTTTTGCAAATGTTAAAAGCGTGGCACTTACTATAAGAATTATAAGAGCTTGCAGGGCAGCAGTTGAAGAAGGAGCAAAAAGGGTTTTCTTGTGTTTGTGTGTGTTTCTTTGTGGCTGATTGGCTGCTCTCCCTGTGCAAAGGTCAGAGGGGGCAGGGTTTCTGTTGAGGCAGGTGATTAGCTGTGGGAGGAGCTTATCAGAGCTTGCAGGGCAGCAGTTGAAGAAGGAGCAAAAAGGGTTTTCTTGTGTTTGTGTGTGTTTCTTTGTGGCTGATTGGCTGCTCTCCCGTGCAAAGGTCAGGGTGGCAGGGTTTCTGTTGAGGCAGGTGATTAGCTGTGGGAGGAGCTTATCAGAGCTTGCAGGGCAGCGGCGCGCGCAGTTTGATCCATCTTTAGATTTAGGGGAGCTAGTCTCAAACGTTTGTTGGGGGAGACCTAGGTTTTTTTGTGGGGGGAGTTATTTTTCCTGTCTCCACGCTTTTTATGATGGAGGACTGCTGTAGCCACCCCCAACGACACGTTAACAAGATGGAGGGGAAGGGAACAGCTGCAGTCGCCTGTGGTTCCTGCGCAATGTTTGCCATCTTGCCAAAGGTTGCAGGCAGCTTTACCTGCAGCAATTGCATGTTGATTGCCCTCTTAAAAGACAAGGTCCAGCAACTGGAGGAACGTGTAGCTACGCTCCAAAGAATTAGAGAGCTGGAGCTGTTCTTGGAAGCAACAGAGCACACCGTCTCCACCAAGGAGGAGACGACAGGGGACTCCCCTGAGAAGGAGGCTAGTTCACCAACACAGGAGCCAGATATATGGAGAAACGTGACTCAAAGAAGTAGGAGGCCCAGGGTTCGCTCTGATTGTTTAGAAATACACAATCGCTTTGAGGTCCTCTCCCCTAGCATGGAAGACGAAGAGCAGACTCCATTTGAGGATCTCTCCCTCATTACAGTCGATCAGGTATAGGAAGACGAGCAGCAAAGTCAGTCCTCAGGGAATGTGCAGGCGACCTTGGAGCGGACAGCTCACGGAAGAACCCCGACCAAACCTAAGAGGAGGTGTGTAGTGGTGATAGGGGATTCCCTACTGAGGGGAACAGAAGCAGTGATCTGTGGGCCTGACAAGATGTCTCGAGAAGTGTGCTGTCTCCCCGGGGCTAAGATCCAAGATGTAACTGAACGACTGCAAGGAATCATAAAACCCACTGACAAATACCCCTTCCTCTTGGTTCATGTGGGAACCAATGACACTGCAAGCAATAGCCTCCAGAAGATCAAAAGAGACTACGAGGCTCTGGGCAGGAAATTGAAGCAATTAAATGCACAAATTGTGATCTCATCTGTCCTCCCAGTTGAACGACGCGGTCCAGGGAGAGAGGGGAAAATAGTGGAAGTGAACAGCTGGCTTCGCAAATGGTGTAAACAGGAACGGTTTGGATTCTTAGATCACGGACTGCAGTTTCTTGAAGATGGACTTCTGGCAAGCGATGGGCTGCACCTCACAACGGTTGGGAGAAATGTTTTTGCCAAAAATCTCAGAAAACTCATCAGGAGGGCTTTAAACTGACTAATGTGGGGGTTGGAGACAGTGCTCCTGAAGGTAGGAGTCTTTCAATTGATGTTGATGTTCATCCAAATGTCATAGACCAAATGGAGCAAACAGCACACAGACCTAGTGGTGGGAGAAAAAATCCTTAAATAAGAGTCACGGGGAATGATTAATGGACTTCAATGTCTGTACACTAATGCGCAAAGCATGGGAAATAAACAAGATGAGCTTGAGCTCTTGGTACAGCAAACTAAATATGACATAATAGGCATCACTGAAACCTGGTGGGATAAGTCCCACGATTGGAATGTAATAATGGGGGGATACAATCTATTTCAGAGAAACAGACCAGACAAGAAAGGAGGAGGTGTGGCGTTATATGTCAGGGATGTGTATACCTGTGAAGAGATCCAAGATTTAGAACCTCAAAACCAAAGTGAGAGCGTTTGGGTCAAAATTAAGGGAGAGAAGAATAACAGTGACCTCATTGTGGGAGTTTACTATAGATCCCCAAGCCAAACGGAGGACATAGATGATGCCTTCCTGGAACAGATGGCCAAGCATGCAAAAGGAAGGGAGATAGTAGTAATGGGGGACTTCAATTACCCGGATATTTGTTGGATGTCAAACTCAGCCAAGAGCATAAGGTCAAACAGATTCCTCACTGGCCTTGCAGACAACTTCATTGTCCAGAAAGTGGGAGAAGCAACAAGAGGAACAGCCATTTTAGATCTGGTCCTAACCAATGTTGATGACCTGGTTAGTGGGGTAGAAGTGGAAGGATCATTAGGCGCGAGTGATCATGCTCTTCTGAAGTTTACTATACAGCGGAAAGGAGCAGCCAAGCATACTAGGACTCAATTTCTTGACTTTAAGAAAGCTGACTTCATAAAACTTAGGGAAGTGCTGGGTGAGATCCCATGGACAGTAATACTAAAAGGAAAGGGAGTTCATGATGGCTGGGAGTTTGTTAAGAGGGAGATACTAAAAGCACAACCTCAGGCAATACCAATGAGACGGAAACATGGAAGGTGCCTAAAGAAGCCAGGGTTGCTATCTAAAGAACTTTTAACTGAGTTAAGATTAAAAAAGGATGTGTACAAAAAATGGAAAAGGGGGGAAACCACCAAAGAGGAATTCAAACAAATAGCCAGCACGTGTAGACACAAAGTCAGAAAAGCTAAAGCACAGAATGAACTCAGGCTTGCTAGAGAGGTTAAAAGCAACAAAAAGGCTTTTATGGGTATGTCCGTAGCAAAAGGAAGAACAAAGAAACAGTGGGGTCACTCAGAGGAGAAGATGGTGAAATGCAAACAGGGGACACAGAAAGGGCTGAACTCCTCAATGCCTTCTTTGCCTCAGTCTTCTCCGTAAAGAAAACAATGCCCGACCTGAAGAATTTGGAGCAAATGATTCAGCAGAGGAAACACAGCCCAGAATAACTAAGGAGATAGTACAAGAATACTTGGCTAGTTTAGATGTATTCAAGTCTCCAGGGCCAGATGAACTGCATCCAAGAGTATTAAAAGAACTGGCAGATGTGATCTCAGAACCACTGGCAATCATCTTTGAGAATTCCTGGAGAACAGGCAAAGTCCCGGCAGACTGGAGGAGGGCAAATGTTGTCCCTATTTTCAAAAAGGGAAAAGAGAGGACCCAAATAATTACCGCCCAGTTAGTCTGACATCAATACCAGGGAAGATTCTGGAGCAGATCATTAAGCAAACAGTCTGTGAGCACCTAGAAAGGAATGCTGTGATCACCAATAGTCAGCATGGATTTCTGAAAAATAAGTCATGTCAGACTAACCTGATCTCGTTTTTGACAGAATTACAAGCCTGGTAGATGAAGGGACGCAGTGGATGTAGCCTACCTTGATTTCAGCAAGGCATTTGACAAGGTGCCTCATGATATTCTTGTAAAGAAGCTGGTAAAATGTGGTCTTGACTATGCTACCACTCAGTGGATTTGTAACTGGCTGACTGACCGAACCCAAAGGGTGCTCATCAATGGTTCCTCTTCATCCTGGAGAAGAGTGACTAGTGGGGTGCCACAGGGTTCTGTCTTGGGCCCGGTCTTATTCAACATCTTTATCAACGACTTGGATGATGGACTCAAGGGCATCCTGATCAAATTTGCAGATGACACCAAATTGGGAGGGGTGGCTAACACCCCAGAGGACAGGATCACACTTCAAAACGACCTTGACAGATTAGAGAACTGGGCCAAAACAAACAAGATGAATTTTAACAGGAGAAATGTAAAGTATTGCACTTGGGCAAAAAAATTGAGAGGCACAAATACAAGATGGGTGACACCTGGCTTGAGAGCAGTACATGTGAAAAGGATCTAGGAGTCTTGGTTGACCACAAACTTGACATGAGCCAACAGTGTGAAGCAGCAGCTAAAAAAGCCAATGCAATTCTGGGCTGCATCAATAGGAGTATAGCATCTAGATCAAGGGAAGTAATAGTGCCACTGTATTCTGCTCTGGTCAGACCTCACCTGGAGTACTGTGTCCAGTTCTGGGCACCACAGTTCAAGAAGGACACTGACAAACTGGAACGTGTCCAGAGGAGGGCAACCAAAATGGTCAAAGGCCTGGAAACGATGCCTTATGAGGAACGGCTAAGAGAGCTGGGCATGTTTAGCCTGGAGAAGAGGAGGTTAAGGGGTGATATGATAGCCATGTTCAAATATATAAAAGGATGTCACATAGAGGAGGGAGAAAGGTTGTTTTCTGCTGCTCCAGAGAAGCGGACACGGAGCAATGGATCCAAACTACAAGAAAGAAGATTCCACCTAAACATTAGGAAGAACTTCCTGACAGTAAGAGCTGTTCGACAGTGGAATTTGCTGCCAAGGAGTGTGGTGGAGTCTCCTTCTTTGGAGGTCTTTAAGCAGAGGCTTGAGAACCATATGTCAGGAGTGCTCTGATGGTGTTTCCTGCTTGGCAGGGGGTTGGACTCGATGGCCCTTGAGTTTCTTCCAACTCTATGATTCTATGAATTTTGTGGTGAATACTGGCCCCTTATTTTCTATATATATTAAAAGCACTGCATATGTGGCTTCTCAAAACACATCTCTTTGGGTAAGCATTCCTTGAGTCAAACTATTTTAACTGTTACACTGTTTTAAAGGGCTTATTACACATTTTCATTGTGGATGCTCACCTGTTATTGAAAATGGTGCCATTGATCCATCTCCAAGGTTCCTGGTCATTCATCCTTTGGAGACCAATCCAGTAGTCAGCAGGACCTTTGTGTCGTCTCAAGAAGCTCTTAATAAAGAAAAGAAGTGTGAATACATTTCCACCCCTCATCCAATAGAGAATCAACTCTATTTTGGGCTGCAGACTGTGCTCTGTATCTTTCCACTCACCATCTCCTCTTGGGAGTCAGTCACGACCAAAGAGGCATTTAAAGAGGCACAGTAATTCCGGCTATAAGTCCAATTTCCTTCACTCTCTGAAAAATAGTAGCAAAAATCTACAAAAATCACAAAAATGCCCTTACCTGCACTGTTAATGTCACCACTGGAACATTATGTTGGTGCATAAGTGCTTATAATAGTAGTCTGTTGGTTTTTTGTGAGCTTTATTCGAAGGGTTGAGAGTCGCTCATTAATGCCAGTAGGGACTTCTGACAGGAGCTTCACAAGGTCGTTTTTGATAGCGAAGCCTACCCATGTATTCAATGTTCTTGTTCAGATAGACCTTTCCAGAAGAATGTGTAGCCTCCTTTTTCTTCCTTCAGTTGTCCCTCGCCTGCTCTTCAAGAGTCTTGAAGCGCTGCAATATCGATGTTAAAACGTCACAGCTCTCTTGCAATGATGGCAGTTCTGCGTTTAGGACGTTCGCTGTGTGTGTTATCTGCCAAAGTCCATATATTCCATGTTCCAAAGTTCAATTGTCTTTTACGACCCCTGGATGGTGACCCCACTGAGCGCGGTAATCCAGTCAGGGGAAAAAGGAGGCAGACTATGTTTAGGGCACCGTTTCCAGCCCCTTCCCCTTTTCGGGGTGAGCAGAGTAGATCCTAAAAAGGGCTGCTCAGTCATAGATACAGCTGCTGAGCTGCTCAACTGCCTCATTCCTTGAGTCAGAACGACTGACCGACCATGTGTCGGTTCATGACTAGGGGCTTCCAGATTTCACATTCCTGCCTCCGTAGCCATTTAGTGATCGCCATGGGGGGGGAAGGGTTTGGGGGGTTGGGTTTTTGGAAGACGCCTGTGCATGAATTTGTTTTATGTGTGTAGATCAGTGCACGCTGACCAATGCACAGTCTTCACAGTAGGGCTCTGTTCTGATGGCATGAGTAGTCACAACGAACTAGTGGATTCTATCTGCTGCAGCCAGGGCGGGGTCCGAAGCCTCACAAGGACTGCTGTGCTCTGCTGCCCAGGAGGACTCCCCTGTGTGAGTGCCTGAGGGCCCTGCTCTTGCCACTTACCACCTGGCCCAGGGCGGGGCCTGAAGCCTCAAGGACTGCTACTGCTGTGCTGCCCAGGAGGACTCCCCTGTGTGAGTGCCTGAGGGCCCTGCTCTTGCCACTTACCACCTGGCCCAGGGCGGGGCCTGAAGCCTCACAAGGACTGCTACTGCTGTGCTGCCCAGGAGGACTCCCCTGTGTGAGTGCCTGAGGGCCCTGATCCTGCTACTTACCACCTGAACCAGGGCGGGGCCTGACAGGCCTCACAAGGACGGTTGCTGTCACTGCTGCTGCTGCCCAGTAGGATGCGGAGGGGCGCAGAGTTCTTTTTAAAATGTTTTAAAATTTTCCTTTTCCTTTTTATTTATTTTTTTTGTATATGCGGGGATAGGGGTGGGATGCATGTTTGGTTGGGCTTGGGAATTTGTTTGATTTTGATGGATTTGTAATTTTTACAGTTTTTTATTTGTATTGTTTTATTGCTTTCTGGGTTGTTGTTTTTTGTTTTTATTGTTTTAAGGTCTTATTTTGTTCTTAAGGGGAGGGGTCAGGGCTGCCGGGGAGTGGGTCCCAGCCAACAAAATGGCTGGGGCATGTTCCACAGAGGGGGATGTGCTGGGACAACCGATCTTAGTGATCACGGGTAGGAGGAGGAGTTACGCTAAGACCAGACCATGTCATTACAGAGGAGGCAGGTTTAGTCGTTGTCTGAGGACTATCCCTGCCTCCGGGTCTGGTCCTGACCGGACGGATACTAGAATCAGCAAGGGATACCCACATGACCTGAAGGTGCTGCTGTGCAATGCCAGGTCAATGATTCATAAGACCACTGCCATCCATGACTTGATCATGGATGGAGGATTTGACCTGGCATGTGTAACAGAGACTTGGTTGGATGAAGCAGATGGGCCTGTCCTTGCCGCTACTTGTCCACCAGGTTTCTCTTACGCACAGCAACCCAGGCCTTGTGGGCGGGGAGGGGGGGTTGCAGTGATTTTTAGGAAGTTCCTATTGGGAAGACCCAGTTCTCTGAGTGCATGTTCTGGAAGGTGGGCAATAGTGGCAGTACAGGATTCCTTTTGGTGTACCGACCTCCCCGCTGCACCAAGGATTCCTTCCCCAAGCTGCTTCAGGTTGTGGCGGATGTTCTCCTGGAGACACCTAGTTTGGTTGTCCTAGGGGATTTTAATATCCATGCCGACACGACCTTACAAGGGGCCGCTTGGGACTTCGTGGAAAGCATGGCCTCCATGGGGCTGTCCCTTAATAAGTTTGGCCCAACCCATAGCCGTGGACATGCCTTGGACCTGGTGTTTACCTCTATGGATGTTGGTGATCTGACCCTAAGTAAAAGCGAAACGAAAGAAGTGCCATGGTCAGACCACTTCCTGGTGCAACTGGACTTCTACGCGACCCTTCCCCTCTGCAGGGAGGTGGGACCGATTCGGATGGTCCGCCCACACCACTTAATGGATCCAAATGGTTTCCAGAGAGTGGTAGGGGATGTTTTATCCCATGTTGATGGCCTTTCAGCTGATTCCCTGGTGGCCCGCTGGAATGTGGAGTTAACCAGGGCTATTGACTGTTTGGCTCCGAAGCGCCCTCTCTGATTGCATGGAGCCCGGACAGCCCCGTGGTTTTCCACAGATCTGAGGGCAATGAAACAATCGTTGAGACAGCTAGAGTGCCGGTGGCAGATGACCCATTCTGAAGCTGACCAGACACGGGTTAGAGCTCAATGTCGAGCCTACCAAGTGGCGGTAGCGACGGCGAAGAAGACTTTCTTCACCGCCTCTATTGCATCTGCAGAAAACAGCAGCAGGAGACTTTTTCATGTGGTTCACAATTTAGCGGAACCACCTGGTACATCGGGGCCCAGTACGGGCCACATGATCTCCTGCAATGATTTTGCAAAGTTTTTTGCAGATAAAGTCGCTCAGATTTGGGAAGAGGTAGACGCCACCGTGGGAGCAGGGCCGGGGCGGGAGAGTGCTAGAGTCCTGTCTAGTCAAATTGCGTGGGATCAATTCCAATCTGTTACCCCCGAGGATGTGGACAGGCTGTTTGGACGCGTGAAACCAATCACCTGTCTCCTTGATCCTTGCCCATCCTGGCTGATAAAAGTGAGCCAGTAAAGGCTGGGCGATGGGCTCTGTGGGGTGGTGAATGCTTCCCTCCATGAGGGAGCCTGGAAGAAGCGGACTATTTGGATCCCTTCCAGTTGGGATTCAGGCCTCATCACGGGACTGAAACTGCCTTGGTCGCACTGGTTGATGATCTCTGGTGGGCTAGGGACAAAGGTGAGAGCTGTTTCCTGGTTCTGCTGGATCTCTCAGTGGCGTATGATACCATCGACCATAACATCCTTCTGGACTGTCTTGAGGGGCTGGGAGCTGGGGGCACTGTCATACAGTGGTTCCACTCCTTCCTCCTGGGCAGTGTTCAGAAAGTGGGGGGGGGGATGAGTGTTCAGACCCCTGGGCTCTCACTTGTGGGGTGCCTCAGGGTTCTGTCCTCTCCCCCATGCTTTTCGACATCTACATGCAGCCGCTGGGAGAGATCATCAGGGGGTTTGGGCTGGGTGTTCATCAGTATGCGGATGACACCCAGCTCTACCTCTCTTTCAAATCAGAACCAGTGAAGGCGGTGACGGTCCTGTGTGAGTGTCTGGAGGTGGTTGGAGGATGGATGGTGGCTAACAGATTAAGATTGAATCCTGACAAGACAGAAGTACTGTTTTGGGGGGACAGGAGGCGGGCAGGTGTGGAGGATTCCCTGGTCCTGAATGGGGTAACTGTGCCCCTGAAGGTGTGCAGCCTGGGAGTCATTTTGGACTCACAGCTGTCTATGGAGGCACAGGTCAAATCCGTGTCCAGGGCAGCTGTGTACCAGCTCCATCTGGTACGCAGGCTGAGACCCTATCTGCCTGCAGACTGCCTCGCCAGAGTGGTGCATGCTCTGGTTATCTCCCGCTTGGACTACTGCAATGCGCTCTACATGGGGCTACCTTTGAAGGTGACCCGGAAACTACAACTAATCCAGAATGCAGCAGCCAGACTGGTGACTGGGAGCGGCTGCCGAGACCATATAACACCGGTCTTGAAAGACCTACATTGGCTCCCAGTATGTTTCCGAGCAAAATTCAAAGTGTTGGTGCTGACCTTTAAAGTCCTAAACGGCCTCGGTCCAGTATACCTGAAGGAGCATCTCTACCCCCCTCATTCTGCCCAGACACTGAGGTCCAGCGCTGAGGGCCTTCTGGTGGTTCCCTCGCTGCGAGAAGCCAGGTTACAGGGAACGAGGCAGAGGGCCTTCTCGGTAGTGGCGCCCTCCCTGTGGAACGCCCTCCCACCAGATGTCAAAGAGAACAACAACTACCAGACTTTTAGAAGACATCTGAAGGCAGCCCTGTTTAGGGAAGCTTTTAATGTTTGATGTATCACAGTATTTTAATATTCTTTTGGAAGCTGCCCAGAGTGGCTGGGGAAGCCCAGCCAGATGGGCGGGGTATAAATAATAAATTATTATTATTATTATTATTATTATTATTATTAGCCTTCATCCGCCTTCACAGCCGTTGTAACACACCGCTTGTTATCATCCGCCTGTTCTGCCATTGAGGACTTCTTGGATCATTCTTTGTTTAGCTCCTTCCCTGTTATGTACTAAGCTTGGATCCTAGAACAATAGGCAAGTAGGATCCTAGAATGCAAGAACTGATTGGCTTGCAGGGAAAGACTAATCAGGCTCCAGGAGGGAAGCAGAATCAGCCAATCAGACAGGACTCATTGTGTAAATAATGTATATAAAAGCCTGAGGTTTGGGGGGAAATTCAGTCACTGTTTTACAAGCTGCAATAAAGAGCATGAAACTACAGGACTCTGAGCATATTTAATTTTCTTTGACCTTACCATCTTGGGTGACCCTGCTGGGAGTACGAGATTCCCAATGGCTTCGCTCACAAGGGTCATAGGAATGTGCAAGCCCACTCACCATGACAAGTGAGAGAACTGAGATAGATTGCACTGAGCCCTGGTCTCATTAGACAAAGCGTTCCACCAAAAAGGCTCTGGCTCTGGTCGAGGACAGCTGGATATGTTTTGGGCCAGGGACCACCAGTAGGTTGCTGTTAGATGAGCGTCACACTCATGGGGGGTGTATTGGAAGATAATTCCCACAGATAAGAAAGGTCACAGACTGCTTAGGGCTTTAAAGATTAGCACCAAAACCTTGAACTTGATTCAATACTCCACATGGAGCCAATACAGCTGATGAACCACCAACTGAATGTGGGCTCTCCACAAAGTCCAAGTAAGAACTCATGCATCTGCATTTTAGACCATTTGGAGTTTCTGGAGCAGTCTCAAGGGTAGCCCTGCATCTCTCTCTCTCACTCTCTCTCTCTCTATCACATTTATACCCTGCCCTCCCCGGCTCAGGTGTACAGCAAGTTAAAGTAGTCTAGTCTGCAGGTGGCTACTGCATGGACCACCATGGCTAGGTTGGAAAGGGACAGGTACGGTACCAATCGCCTAACCTGACATAGATTAAAAAATGCCAGATTGGCTACATTTGTGACCAATGCCTCCATAGAGACAGAAGCATCCAGGATCACACTGGGACTCCTGATGGCGTCTATTGACTAGGTGACTATTGCGCCCCATGAAGAGCTGGGAGCTGGCAAACTGAACCGAAATCATTCTGGCCCAGCTATTGGACGCCCATCTTTAATGGATAGAGATTCAGCTTACTCCGTTTCCTCCATCCCAGCACACCCACCTAAAAATTGGGCAATATATCCAGGGTAGTATCTGGCCAGGGCCACGAGGCAGTAGATCCATGATGTTTATGGTCAGATCTGTGGTTATGTACAAGATATTTGAATAAAGGGTGAACTTGGGGTTCCCCAATACAAAAAGTGTGATGATCCATGAGGATCCGTGCTTCAAAACCACGTTTTTGGTCCATGGCGTTGCCAGGAAGCCGTAGATCTGAGTTTTCTGTGGTGCAGGCTGTGCCCCTGGCTATGATGTGTGATTTGATGGTGAGTTTGGGGTGGCCCAATGCAAAAAGCGTTAGGATCCATGAGGTTCCGTGCTTCAAAACCATGTTTTTGGGCCATGGAGTGGCCAGGAAGCCATGGATCCGAGTTTTTTGTTGTGCAGGCTGTGCTCCTGGCTAGGATGTGTGATTTGACAGTGAGTTTGGGGTGGCACAATGCAAAAAGTGTGAAGATCCATGAGGATCCGTGGTTCGGGAACATGTTTTTGGGCCACGGTTTCGCCAGGAAGCCATGGATCCGTGATTTTTGTGTTGCATGCTGTGCCCATGGCCATGATGTTTGATGTGATGGTGACATTGGGTTGATGTAGTGCAAAAATCATGAGGATCCATGAGGATCCGTGTTTTTTAACCATGTTTTTGCGCCCCTGCGGCCCCACGAAACAGTGGATGCGTGATTTTTTTGATGCTGTCTACAGAGTAAGACATGGTCTACAGTATCAAGGTGGTTTTATTTAATTTGAATGAAAAAATCATATGAATTCACGAGGATCCGTCTAGATCCGCCTTTTACCTTTTCCCGCGTTGCTATTTCCTTTTTGCTATCCTCTTTGTCTAGTGAGATCGGGTGCATCCGTGGCTCAGAAATGAGTGGCACGCCAACAGAAACCCGGTGCTTTTTTTCCTTTTAAAAAAACTTTAGGGGTACTGTCATTTCCCTACTCATATTGAAATACTGCCCCTCAATGAGGTCAAACTTAGATCCACAAAATGTTTAGGGGTATGCTTACCCCTGCACCCCCCCCCCAAAAAAAAGCACTGCAGAAACCCTTCAGCTCATATGGCTTCAAAGGAGTTTAGACAAACTTATATGGCTGTAATTGCTACTGGACAATTTTCTTGTTTTTATTTATTTATTTCGACTGTGTCAGACCAACATGGCTACCTACCTGAATCTTATATGGCTGTGTTCAGTTTCCACTGCAGCCTCTGAATGCCCATTTCTGGAAATCACAAGGCTTGCCAGAGGAATCTAGTTGACCACTGTGAGAACAGGGTGCTGGACTAAATGAGCTATTATTGGCCTGATCCAGCGGGACTTTGAAAAAAAAATTCTTAAGGAAGAGAGGGGTGTTCTTTTGTCCTTCGCTAAAGCTGTGTTTATCTTATCTTGAGGCTGCAGGTTTAAAGCAGGAAACACACTGAATTTCCTGACCACCTCCCCCCCCCTTTCCATTGGAAGTAGCAAACTTTAATAACAAGAGTAATTAAAAGAAAACAGAATAAGGCAACAGGGAAGGAAGAATCTGTTCGATCCTTCCAAATAGCCATTATACACTCCAGCCAAATATTTTACAGCATTACTGGTTACAGGACCACAATCATGGCTCTATGTTAACAAGGGTGAGTTGGCCAAAATGCATTGTGTGGCGACTTCCCGCCTCCCCCCAGTGGAAATAAAGACACATGGCACAGATATTTAAGGTTAATGGGCTAAATATGGCCACAACTTTATTGGTTACAGGTGATGAGCGGTATTGGCTTAGGCATTGGTCCTAACCGACTATCCGGCTTCAGCCTGTTCGCTTGAAGTCCGGGAAGGGTTAACCACCAGTAGGGGGAGTCCTGCTGATGCACATCAACTAGGAACTCCCCCGGGGTCACCGCTCGGGGGCGTGCCTTAGGCCCTCACCTCCATAGGCTTCGGACAGGGCCACGCCCCCCAGAATCCTTTATCGGACTACCCTTCAATATGCGGGGGAGGTGATGGCGCTTCCTCCCCCCCTTCCATCTGCATAACAATACCAATACCAATGCCTACCCGCCACTCGAGCAAAAGCTCGCCACCAATACCCTCAAACCTGCAATCAATCCCTAATCCCAGTCATCAAATCCGCCAACCACACATCATTTCCCATATCGGAAAGATGTACGCCATCCTCTCGATAGAGGGCCACTTAGCTGAACTGGATGTTGGGGTGGTCAATGACCCAACCCCCCAGAGCTGCCACTCTACAAGCCACCAAATGTTCCAAAAGCTTCCTGGCTTTGTTTATCACAATAGGGCACCGACAGTCCCTCCATACACGCCTCTCCAGCAGTGGTGACCAAATTAGGGTTGAATCTGGTAATGAGGCAATCAGTTCATTGAAGTCATTGTAAATGTCCCACATCAAGTCCACGCCTTTCCAATAGGCCAGTCATTTTCCCCCAGCTGAATAACCAGAACATGAAGGGATCTTCCAAAGTGGCTCTGGCTTTCACTGCAGGCATAAATTCCACCCAGCGCATCCCCTTCCATGAGATTCAGGAAACTTTTATTTTTTAGTGGAAGATCCAGGCTGCACCCCAGGCCAGAGTTGACGGCACGGTTTCTAGCTCAGTGGACAATGCCGTGGCCTGTAATCCAAATGTGCACCACAACGTCTCCTGAAAGCAAAAGAAGGTAACAAAGCCAGGTCAGGTATACCGTGAACAATCACAAGGTCTTAGGAGTATATCCCTTAAAAGTATCAGACTTGCACCACCCCAAGTCCTTCATCCTTTCAGCTGAGAGTCCCAAATGCATTGCTGTGGTGGCGGCCCCAATCCAAAAGGAGTTGCCCATGAATTCAGCTATGGGTAAACCACAGGCAGCAATCGCCCTTTGCATAGCGTGCATAAACTGATGCCGTGCAAGGCGGGAGCCATCCAAATGTATGAGGAATGGGCCTGAGAGGTTGGTTTCACGTACATGAAATGTCTAGTGTCCTTTACTGGGCATGGCCCACGGTGACTAGTTGCTTGGAGTCGAATAAGGGCCCCCTTTCCCTGCTGATCAGTTTTGGAACATTGGACATGCAGGACTAAATTGGATCTGGACAAGGTCAGGTCTCTCAATAAACTTCCCCGGGCAGCGGAATCTTGTTGGCCCTCACAAACGACTTCGCCAACGCACAGAGCGCCAAAGGAGGCGATGGAGTATGCAGCCGAAAAATAACTGGGCCTTGTACTTGGACCAACATATACTTCTTAATTTTTTATTTTTATTTTTATTTTTATTTTTATTTTTATTTTTATTTTTATTTTTATTTATTTTTATTATTTTTATTTTTATTTTTATTAGGATTTGGCATAGAATGTCATAAGTTATTGGCCTTCTACCATCACTGCTGGGAGGCTGCAGCCTGCGCCAGCCCCCCAGTGCCCTTCACACTAAGAAATCCGCACAAGGGTCTCTGGAGTAAATAGCCTTACAGAAGAAGGAGGTTGCAGCAATAAGATGTTTAAGAGTCTTTGCTGCGCGACCCAGCTCCCTCAAATGTACCAAGTATTGCAGAACTTCAGCCTTGGTAGCGGGTGTCTCAAGCATAGCATTTTTTAATTTTTTAATTTATGGCTGGCCAGGGGATGACGTGATCGGGGATTCCCTCAATTGTGCGGAGGCTGAGAGCCAGCCCCCACACTCATGGTGGGAGGGTGAAGCCTGCAACCCCACCTCCTTTCTACGTCAGAAGTGGCTTTCCAGTAGCAGACCCATGTCAAGGGGGGGGGAGGGAAGTCCCCCTGATTTCTGTAGTGGCACTAGGCAAAAGTCATTGACAATCCCTATTTTTAAAATCCCTCTTTCTTGTATTTCTAAGAAAACAACAACACTGTCCCTGTTTAATATTTGTGAAATTTTGGTGAAAGCTTCTTTTTTAAAAAAATCAGTTTAGCAAACACATTGGTTTGGAAGTTAGACAAGAATTATTATCTCTCGTCAATAAATGCAGAACAAGAATCTCCCGGGTTTTACCCAAATACAATGATGTCCAGTGCCACCTAGTGACTAAAACTATATGACACCATCCACACAGTGGTTACAAAAATCTTTCAGAATGTAGTATAGCTGCATCCCTGAGCAGGGCCAGCCCACGACATTGTGGCACCGGAAGTGAAGCACATTGTGGTGTCCCCTGTCTTCCAGGGAAGAAGGGGTTGGGAAGGAGCCACATCAGGAACAAGGTGGGAATAAGTATCTACATTTGACATCCCATCAGATGTCAAAGAGATAAACAATTACCTGACATTCAGAAGACATCTTAAGGCAGCCCTGCTCAGGGAAGTTTTTAATATGTAACGCTGTACTGTTTTTAACACTTGATTGGGAGCCGCCCCGAGTGGCTGGGGAAACTCAGCCAGATGGGCGGGGTATAAATAAATTATTATTATTATTATTATTATTATTATTATTATTATTATTATTACATTAGGATCTGCTGCCATTGTGGATCTTGCTGCCTGAGGCAATCGCTTCACCTTGTCCCATGGGTTAGCCAGCCTTGTCCCTCAAGCATCTAAAAATTAAACCTCTGAGTAGGGTGTTGGCGCATCTTCACTGTATACACATGCATAATAATAATAATACAGTGGTACCTTGGTTCAATAACGACTTTGTTTATGAACAACTTGGATTAAGAACGCTGCAAACCAGGAAGCAGGTGTTTTAGTTTGTGAACTTTGCCTTTGGAAGCAGAACATGTTCCGTTTCCGGTCGAGTATGTTCCATTTGTAAATTGAGTCCCCCGCTGCTATGGGAAAGCACACCTTGGTTTAAGAACGGACTTCCGGAAAGGATTAAGTTCATAAACCAAGGTATAATAATAATAATAATAATAATAATAATAATAATAAAAAATTTATACCTTGCCCATCTGGCTGGGTTTCCCAGCCATGCTTGGCGGCTTCCAACAGAATATTAAAAATACAATAAAACTTCAAACATTAAAAACTTCCCTAAACAGAGAATGTCTTCTAAAAGTCAGATAGTTGTTTATTTCCTTGATATCTGGTGGGAGGGCGTTCCACAGGGAGGGCGCCACTACGGAGAAGACCCTCTGCCTGATTCCGTGTAACCTCGCTTCTCACAGGGAGGGAACCACCAGAAGGCCCTCGGCGCTGGACCTCAGTGTCTGGGCTGAACAATGGGGGTGGAGACGCTCCTTCAGGTATACTGGGCTGAGGCTGTTTAGGGCTTTAAAGTTCAGCACCAACACTTTAATAACGTCCTCTAATGCGGGCTGGACGACAACGGAGATCTCTTGAGCCTCTAGTCCATATCTCTCTGGAAGCAGAACAAGACAACCCATCATGGGCAGTAGCCATTGGTAGCTGTCTCCTCCATGAATTGGTCTAATCCTCTTTTAAAGCCATCCCAGTTGGTGGTCTTCGCTTCATCCTCTGGGAGTGAGTGCCACAGCTTCCCTATGCACTGCTTGAAGAAGTATTTCCTTTTTTCTTCCCTGAATCTCCAAACATTCGTCTTCATTGGGTTGCTCCAGTTTCTAGCCTTATGAGTGAGCGGGGCGGGGGGGGGGGGGACAACACCTTTCTCTGGGCAGTGTTTTCACATTATCTTAGTCACCTCTCTCATGTTTTCCCCTTAACTTTGTTTCCCAAACTAAAAAAGCTCCAATCATCATAACTTCTCCTCAGAAAAGGAACTTGGCTTCAGCCCCTTGATCATTTTTTGTTCCTGTCTCTGAACGTTTCCATCTCCACAATATCCTTTGTGAGATGGGGCAAGCAGAACTGGGCAGTATTCCAAGTGTGGCCACACCAAAGAGTTGAATAAAGGTGTTATGGGCAAATGTGATATGGGCGGAAGAAGGTGGATGTTGTGGGGGCGGACCGCCCCAGGTGTCACCAGTGAGGAGGTGAAAAAATGCCGGATGACACTCACCGCGGGGCCTGCAGCGCTCCCAAACCACTCTTCTCTCCTGGGAGGGATGCATTGGCTTGGGCACCTGCAGGCTCCATGCTGCCCCAAATGGTCTGCCCACTTCTTCCTCTCAGCTGTAGGGTGGCTGAGTGACAGGCAGACTCCTCAGATGCCCCGTGGAGCGTCCTGCCCTGGCTCCCCCCCACACGAGTGGCTGGCCCCGCCCCTGGATGCAGGACACACCCACCGCCCTAGACCCCCGATCAGCTTGCTCCACCACTGCCTCCCACTCATAGAATCACAGAGTTGTAGAGCTTGAAGGACCCCAAGGATCATCTAGTCCAACCCCCTTCAATGAAGGAATATGCAGCTGTTGCATATGGGGATTGAACCTGCAGCCTTGGCACTATGAGCACCACGCTCTAACCAACTGAGCTATCCAGCCTCATTCATGGAAGCCTCAGTCGCATCTCTAGATGGTTTAGCTATAATCCATAATTGGAGAGTTCCAAAAGCCAAACTCCAAACCAGAAGCTGAACAATACAAACTGAGCAACTCACAAAAACGTTTTTTAAAACAAGAACAACAACCCTGCCCTCCACCCGCTGCCCTAACCACCTAATAAGGCTGCGAATGTGTGACTGGTATTGTGGTTGAAGAGAAGAGCTGCTCCGGAAAGAGATCTTTGGCCATCAACTCAGGCTATAGCAGCAAACCTCCAGTGCTCCTTCGACAGCCCTGAAGCCCTGAGAGGCTTCTCTGCAGCCTTCGCTTGCCAATGGAGGGGGAAGATGGTTATACTGCTTTGAACTTCCAGTCTAGGAGGGCTGCATCAGGAACTGCCGCTGGGGCTCAGAAAAAAGGTACTCAGTTCAGACCCCTTCGTATCTTCCAGTTTTTGTCTGATTCCACTGTAATGTATCAGTTGACAGACGGACATGATTTTCCTTTTCCTTTAGATTTATCCTATTTGTAGAAAATTCGTTTGTACCCTTATAAGCAGTATTTTTGTTTGACTAACGAGACGGAAATACAGAAGGGCGCATGGCACCTAGGGATGGGGAAGAATTTCCATTTTGTTTGCATTTTCATGAGAAACTACCCAAATTGCACTATTCAAAACAAAACAAAACTGTCTTTCAAAATTCACACTTGTGTTTGAATTTTGCAATGCAGTTCTTCAGCTACAAAATTTGCACAAATATGCATATACTGGTGTCTATAAATAATATACGAAATTTAAATTTGTATATCATCATTTAAATAATATACAAAAATTCAGAGGAAATCGCTAGCAAAAATGTGTATACATGATAACTGCATATAAAAATGTGGGAGAAATCTGAAGTAAATGCGGATGAATTTTCATTAAAAATAAATAAATGGTTGCAAGCAATTCTCAAAGTTAAAGTTGACTTTTTAAATGATCAGTGCTACACAAGTGTGAAGGGTCTCTGAATAGGTAAAGGGAGAGGGAGTTGTCATTTGAAGTTCATATAAAAATGAAATCAAGATTTGCCTGCATGTTTTTAAACATGAAGAGAGCAGAAATGTTCCAGTATTCAATTTATTCATTGTAAAGAAACCTGGAGTTATTTCTGATCATCAACAAGTGCATTTATGTACCCAGTAATACCTCTATGATTCTCAGCACAATTTCCTTCCATGTGGTATTTGTTATTTTGTATCCCCCCCCCCAAATAACAAAAAGGCAGAAACAGGAGCAAGGATGTCATTTGTTCTTTTATAACAAGTTTGTTGTCTTGATTTCTTATTATTCTGGTGAGTTTTGCCATTTCTGCATATTCCATTAATTTCTGTAACCAGTTTTCTCTCTTCTGGACTTCTTTTCATCTGAGAGCAAATAACGTTCTTGCAGCTGTAGTTGCATACATAAATAAATTTCTATACTATTTAGGTAGTTTTAATCCTATAATTCCCAAAAGAAAAGCTTCTGGGTTGTTGTTTTTTACAAATGTGTTATCTTAAAGATTTTAAGAAAGGAATGGAAATGGTTCAGTGAATATTTACAAATAAATTGTAAAGAGACATTAAGACATGAGCAGGATTATTGTAAATCCCTGCAGTTGTTTTTTTAAATATATATATGTGTGAGAGAGAGATATATGAGCATAAAAGAATAAGTGAAGATAATTTGGAGTATGCAGGAAATGATGAAAATAAATGTACAGAACTGCAGAAAGAGGGGGAAGAGAACCGAGGTTTGATATGTTAGAATTATTGTTGAACTACTGTAACGTATATGAATGAAAAGTATAAGTAAGATTATTATTTTTAAAGGATGCAGAATTGAGGACAATGCAAATAAAATTAGATATGCTAGTTAGCTTGGGAAATAAGATGTTATAATATGCTTTTATTCAAATTCTTTTTTTAAAAAATAAATTTTATTAGTATTTTCCACACAACAACAACATGAAAGATATCAGAAAATAGCAATACACAACACATTAATATCAACATTCGAAAACTGAAAAAAGCAACAACAACAAACACAAAACAAAACAAAAACACAAATCCATATCTTACAAGTTAATAGTATGAACACTAAAACAACAACCACAAGACATTGACATAAGATGTTATAATATGCTTTTATTCAAATTCCAAGCATGCATGTAGCATGAAGCGTGCGCATAGATGGGTCTTTGCTTGTTGCTTCTTCTGCAACATTTCACACTCCTTCCCCCAGCCTAGCGAAGAAAAAACGCTTCTGTAGATGCTGCACCCAATGTCCTGGCCAAGACACAGTTTGAAGGTGTGAGCCTGTTGCCTGACCACCCGCTCCAGCCACATCCTTTTCCTATGCACCTACTGAGCCACGGAGGCGACTTATGGAGGCGACTACAGCGCCTGCCTGTCCTTTTCTCTGCTAACACCTGTTCCCCACTGGGCCTGCCCAACAAAGGATGGTAACTCATTTCTTTCACTGCAGCCCAGGACACATTTTCAAATGCAATGGCCAAAGTTTTGCTGCAGAACTTCTTTCCACATCAGGTCCACTTCCTGGTTAAAGAGAATGCCTCATTTTTTAGCATCTGGCGCTCCATTTCTTTTGTCAGGTTATTGAGCAATATTGTTAGGCAACTAAATTGCGTGTCGAGACCCGAGACCACCCCCTCGTTGATGAATAAGACACAAGGACACAAATATTAGGTTAAGCTTACTGGGCAAATTTAGGCCACAACTTTATTGGTTACAGAATGTGAGCGGTATTGGCTTAGGCATTGGAACTAACCCGGCTATATCTGACTCCTGCCTGCTATGCAGGGAGTCTGGTAAGGGTCAACCACCGGTAGGGGGAGCCCTGTCAATGCAAACCAACTCGAGCTCCCCCTGGGTTCCCAACGGGGTCATGGCATGGCCCTAGCCCAGCCCTGGACTTCAGACAAGAGCCACACCCCCGGATTCCTTTAATGGTATACCCTTAAACCTGGAGTGGCAGATGATGGCCACACCTCACCTCCCCCGTCATAAGATCAACCAATGCCTAACCGCCAAACCTTACAAAGTTGTGACAATTGCTACGAGGTAGGCAAAAACCAAATGGCCCATGCCAATTTGCCAGGTGGAAAAACTCCTACCAGGCCCCTCAATGGAGACTAACCGAGGTCCATGTTGTTGTTGTTGTTTAGTCGTTTAGTTGTGTCCGACTCTTCGTGACCCCATGGACCAGAGCACACCAGGCACGCCTGTCTTCCACTGCCTCCTGCAGTTTGGTCAAACGCATGAGGGTAGCTTCGAGAACATTGTTCAACCATCTCGTCCTCTGTCATCCCCTTCTCCTTGTGCCCTCAATCTTTCCCAGCATCAGGGTCTTTTCCAGGGAGTCTTGTCTTCTCATGAGGTGGCCAAAGTATTGGAGCCTCAGCTTCAGGATCTGTCCTTCCAGTGAGCACTCAGGGCTGATTTCCTTAAGAATGGATACGTTTGATCTTCTTGCAGTCCATGGGACTCTCAAGAGTCTCCTCCAGCACCATAATTCAAAAGCATCAATTCTTCGGCGATCAGCCTTCTTTATGGTCCAGCTTTCACTTCCATACATCACTGCTAGGAAAACCATAACTTTGACTATACAGACCGAGGTCCATAGCAAGGCCAAATTCGAAACCTGAAAATAGGGGGGAAGGGAGGGAGATTGAGGAAGTGAGCCAAGAGGAATCTCTCCGGCTCATGCCTCAGTTTAAATGGGGCCCAGCTACGCCCCCAAAGCCAGCGGATTGGCTGGCAGGTGAATGACATGGCTGGGAACCTCCGGGGGACGTGGGACTTCATCCCCCGCCCATGGAGGGGAGAGGGTGGCCATGTGGTCCATCACAACTCCTCCCCACTGGGAAGTGGAGCAGATTTATTGAATGGGCAGAGTAACTTCCATTTGGACCATGTCTGTCTTACCCAGCACATCTCATGCCTGTAGTAAGGGATTTGCACTGGCTGCCCATTAGACATCAAGCTGGATTTTTAAGGTCTTGTTACTTACGTAAAAGGTAAAGGGACCCCTGACCATTAAGTCCAGTCATAGCCGACTCTGGGGTTGCGGCGCTCATCTCGCTTTATTGGCCGAGGGAGCCGGCATACAGCTTCCGGGTCATGTGGCCAGCATGACTAAGCCGCTTCTGGCAAACCAGAGCAGCACACGGAAACGCCGTTACTTAGGTATAAACCCCTAAACAGCTCTGGACCAGATTTCCTAAAAGAACAACTTCCCTTTTGTTGTCAGGTAAGGGCATTAAAACAACCAGTGAATCCCAATTAGTCTTGCCACACCTTCCTGATTCTTGGCTTGTGGGAGGTGGGCTCCTTTCACCGATAGCACTAGCGATATGGAAGGCACTCCATGATGAAACACAAGCATATTCATCTCTATTGGCATTCTGCGGGCTTTTGAAGATGCCCCTGTTTACACAGATTTCTCAGCATAAATCTCATGATTAATTACTGCCATGTTTTAAAGGAATTTTTGTTGCATGTTTTCATTGGGCATGCTTATGTCTTGAAGCAATTGTTTTATTGTGTGTTTTAATGGCGCTAATATCAACTTAAAACTACAAACATGTCCAAAAAAAAAAAAAAACCCCAAAAAGGGGGGAGCACGTTTTATCCGGCAAATACAGATTGCAGAATTGGAACAAAATTTCCATAGCTATCGGCTTCAAGACTTCTTGCCACGGGGTACTGAAATTACATCAGTTAGTGAATGCATATAAATATTCCCATGCTCACCGATTGCCAGATACGTCTGTTAATAACCATGATTTTTTCAACCACTTTGGATGTGAGGGTACATTTTCTGTGAATATATAGCCTAGTTGGTTAGAACATGGTTCATATACTGCCTAGGTTGCAGGTTTGATTCCTGTATGCTAGAACTGCATAGATTGGACTATTCTGCATAGATTGGTCCCCTCTGATGCTACTATTCTATAATTCTTCTGCAGAAAAATCAATGCAACACATCCACTTTTTCCTCTAAATAAAAATAGCAAAGTATTTCAACCTGCTTCCTATTAGTGGATGAATGTTTTCTTAAGAATCTGAAGATTTTTAAAATTCAAACTAATACAAAACAGTGGAATTTGCTGCCAAGGAGTGTGGTGGAGTCTCCTTCTTTGGAGGTCTTTAAGCAGAGGCTTGACAACCATATGTCAGGAGTGCTCTGATGGTGTTTCCTGCTTGGCAGGGGGTTGGACTCGATGGCCCTTGTGGTCTCTTCCAACTCTATGATTCTATGATTCTATGAAAACACCAGACATAAAAGATGGTTTCCTTCCTCTCTTCTTCGCTGTATTTCTCTTCCCTGATTTTGACAAAGCATGCTGCTGACAGCTGACAGTCACATCAGCAGTGGAGGAAATCTGCATTAAAAACATAACAGACACCAGAAAGTGGCAATATATTTTCTTTAAAAAAATATATATATATATTAACAGGCCAATCACATCACATTATCACATTGATTCCAAATTATACAGCCAAATTTTAAATTTTGTTGGGGGTACCCATACATCAAGCTCAGCTCGAGTCCAAAACAGCATCACTTATCTTACTGCATTAATTAGACGGTTCTCTCCAGTTTGATCCGGAAAGTCCTTTGTTACTTCTTTTCTCTTCTTGTTGTTATCATAAATTCCTTTCTTTGCAATCTCTGATGATTTTCACAAGCAGGTTAACAGCTGGCATTCTATGTGGATTTTGTACTTTTCCAAAAATCATATCGATCCAGGACAGCCTCTGTACAACGCTTCCATAAACAAAATTAATCTCCGATCTGTCCTTTATTTTTCTCAGGCTTACCAAATAACAAATGAGTCTGGGGGTTCTGTCAGGTCAAACTTACATTCCAGCATTCCTTCTCTTTCAAACAATCCTGATTCTCTCCCCCCCCCACCCAGTCCTTCTTCCTTGGCAAACCTGTCATGGCGAGACACCATTTTTTAACTGCGTCATAAAATTTTTCTTCTTTTCTCACCGTTCTCCAGTCTTCTTTCCTTATACTCCGTCCCACATAGTTCTTAAAATCCTGCCTGTGATTCATAGAAACGTGACGATCTTGTTTCTATCTGGGGTGAAGGGTTATTAATGTCACATCATGCACAGAAAAAAAGAGTTTTTCCTCCACCCCCTTCGTTCCAAACATACAGTCTCCTTATGGTGATTCATCAGAAGATTTACTTATCCATCCGTCACTCCTGGTCGCAGAGATCCATTAATCAGCAGTCTTATCTTCGAGCTTTACTTGATGTATGTGCTTTCAGCTTCGTTTCCAATCGTATGTTTCCAATTATAATTCCAAGCTGAAGCAACCAGCACGCGCTAATTGGAATCGGCTTCAGGAAGATCTGACTTCACCGAGGGCCTGTGCCAAGTGTTCGGCACCCCCATCACTCGTTTCAGGGGGTGCATTGTGAACACCGCTGGCAGGACAGTTCTCCTCCACATCCTGGAGGAGTTCAGGAAGGCTGCATACTTCCCATAGCAGCCCCTTAGTACCTCGTATGGGTCAGGGAGATGTTATTGTCGGCCATCTTCCAACGCGCCACCTGGTGGCCCCCCGTGGCAATATATTTTCAATCATGCCAGATAGGAAGAGGAGCACAAAATCAATGACAGTGAGCTGAACATAGTCAAGGGGTTACAACTGGAGATCCAGAACAGTGACGAGATTTTCAGATCATCAGAAGACTGGTATCAAAGACTGCTCATGAGTTCTTGCATGTGGAGTGGGAGATCACCTTTTCTCATTATCGTGCAAGCTCCATCAAAGCTCAATCTTATTTTTGTCTTTTGTGAACTTCTAAATTAGACAAGTTTAGCTTGGCAGATCTCCACATTCCTACATCACTTCCACACACCCCTTTAAACTCCTCCTGAACATTCAACATTTTAGTGTGCATTTCTCTGAATATGCACGTTTTTGTTTGCAGTTTTGCGCAGCCAGCACACAATTTTTTTCAAGCCTAATACAATGAATTTTGGCAATTTGCATGAACAGGTGGAGCCCCCCCAACCCCAGGCGACCCCCGAGTGGAATAATGACTCAAGACAATGTGTTATGGGATTAAAATTGGCCACAACTTTATTAAGTTTCAGATGTAGGGGACCTTGTCTCAGGTATTGGGCGTATATCCTTCCCAGTCCCCAGCCAGGGATCTGGGAGACATCAGGGTTATCCAGAATGTGTGGGGA
Organism: Podarcis lilfordi; assembly: GCA_947686815.1. NCBI lineage: Eukaryota > Metazoa > Chordata > Lepidosauria > Squamata > Lacertidae > Podarcis > Podarcis lilfordi. The sequence continues at coordinate 7,047 of CANTUW010000075.1, read as the reverse complement.
TTGGGCTGGCTCTGGAGAACATTTATTCAAGCAGAGAGCCTGCCCCCTGTTTTGCCGCCATCGCAGGGGAGAGCAATGACAACCTCTCGGCGTATGGCCAATGCCTCCCCTCAAGACCCCTTTAACGGGGAACCCTGGGATCACAGCCGCAAGGGGGGGTCCACCGCTTCACGCCCCGCCCATTTAGGAAGACAGACTAAAGGATTCTGCCCAAGGCCTGAAACCACCAAAGTTGTGATGTTTTGCTAAGGGAAAGGCAAAACCTGCCGATGCAGGAAAATTCTTTTCTGGCCCTTCAACAGCGATCATGATGTAGCAGTGCCCACGTACCTGTGGAGAAGAGGTTAACCTGCAAAAGAAGACTTAATTGAGGGAGGGCAGGGTGGGAGAAGCTCTGGAGCCAACTGATGCTTTGCAGGTAAGATTCTGTTGTGTGGGCAGGGTGGTCCCTCCCCCTACCTGGCCAATCCCTGGCAGCGCCTCCCCAGGCGGGATTGGATGATTGGTTGAGGTAGCAGAGACCTCCAGGTATCCAGCCTGGGGAGGGCAAAGCCAGCCTGTACTACCGGGAGCCGCACTGGGATCCAGGGGGCTGCGTGCGACCACGCAAAAGGCGCCCCCCACTTGATGTGGGGAGCGGTCATTACTAAACAAATACCATTTGCCTGTTGTCTCCTGAAGCGATTTTTTTGTGTCAAAAAACAAAACAAAAACAAATCACCCAGCATTATATCCCTGCAATGAGTTGCAGGAGACTCTAGTCTAGGCACTGCGGACTCGCATCATTCAAGTTTTCCCTCTCCTCACAGATGCTTCTGGGCTTCCCTGTTGGTACCAGATCACCCTGTGGACAGGAGGCTTTGTGATCATCATCCTGGGGGTGGCTGTGACAGTCTTGGGTGAGTATTGTTTATTATTTCATTTATGAATTGCTTTCCATGTGGCATCCTGAAGTGGTTTACCATACAGTAAAAGCACATACAGAATGATTGTCTAACATCTTCCATCAGCTCCAGCCCAGTCAGCAGGTTATGAACATTTGGTTTAGCCCAGTATGGCAGCTCTCAGAACAGCAGCAGAAGATGAGACTCCTGACTATCAACCCCAGAGTCTCCAAGATTCAGTAGAATCATCCAGCAACTTACCGAGCAGTGGGATAAAATCCCTCAAGGAATTTAAAATGGGGAAAATTAGAGCATATTATCACATGTTAAAAATAAGACTACTTGTTAATATATAATCTTCTAATGTCCCAGTCGTTATCTCTCTTGGATTTGAATTGATTCCATATATGTGGTATTCTTGTTTTTAAATTGTATGTGCTTCATCCACAAATATTGAAAGTACAGTTGTACCTTGGAAGTCAAACGGAATCTGTTCCAGAAGTCCGTTTGACTTCCAAAACGTTCATGAACCAAAGCACAGCTTTCGATTGGCTGCAGGAAGATTCTGCAGTCAATCAGAAGCTGCAGATGGCCCGTCGAACGTTTTGGTTCCAAAGAACGTTTACTAACCAGAACACTCACTTCCGGGTTTGCTGCTTTTGGGAGCCAAAACGTCCGAGTACCAAGGTATTTGGCATCCAAGGTACGATTGTGGTGTCATTTGGGATCTGAAGCAATCGATTGAAATGTAATTTGTTCCCTATCCTGAAATACTTTTAATCAAAAGTTTTTAATCTGTGGGCATTCCCAGAGATGTGCATAAGTTTTCCATCATTCCCACAGTTTCTCCAACATTGTGAAGAGTTATTTTTGTCTATTTTCTTTAGCAACCAAGCGGATAACATAAATACTTTTATATTCGTAAAGATGCTGCCATCATTCCCCTTACTATGTGATTTTCTGAAGAAGGCCAAGATGGATTCATACTTCTGTGGGAGGAATTGTGGCAGGTCTCGTTTGCAGCTTGCTCTCCGTATCTACCGTAGATTCCGGTGTATAAGATGACTTTTTAACCCTGGAAAAGAGGTTAAAAAGTTGGGGGTCGTCTTATACGCCGGGTATAGGCGGCATGCAGCGGGCTCCGTTCTGGGAGAAAGACTGAGCTTATAAGACAAACCCCCAAATTGGAGCTGCCAATTTGGGAGGTTGTCTAATACGTCCAGTCGCCTATTACGCCGGAATCTACGGTAATTGTATCCATCTTCTTTTTCATTCCTTGGCCTCCATATTTTGATTATGTGTGTTAACATGATGCTTATTTATTTAAATAAATGTGTTGTTTGTTTGTTTGTTTGTTTGTTTGTTTGTTTGGTGAGGAGTAGCTTTGCAGTTGAAAACTGATAAAGGAGAAACCAGAGTAAATGCTGGCAGATGCAATCTCTGTTTAGACAAGTTTCAGGCTTTCCTAAGACGCAGCCTCTGCAACCAATACCAGAGCAAGCCCTCAGGTAAAAATTTATATATTGTACCTGTTTTTATTTTTTTTACAAATATAGGTCACTGTGGAAACCCAATGGGACAAAATCCACTTTCAAACCGCAAGTTCCCCCATCACGAATAAGTTTTGCAGTAAGGAAGCAACAGTCAGAATAATGTCACAAATCGATGTATTGAAACATGTGGTTTGGTCCAAACATATACAGTCGTACCTCGACTCCCAAATGATCAAAACCGGGAAGTGAGTGTTCCGGTTTTCGAATGTTCTTTCAGAAGCTGAATGTCCGATGGGGCTTTCGCAGCCAATCAGAAGCCGCGCTTCGGAAGTTGAATGTTTCGGAAGTCAAATGGACTTCCAGAACAGATTCTGTTCGACTTCCGAGGTACGACTGTACTTCAATTGGCTATAGACTTTTAACTCATTTTCTGTGACTAGCTGCCCCTTTCCCTATGCTACAAGCGTTATTTTGCTACCCACCCACCCCATCTGATCAATCACCTTTTCAGTCAATAAATAAAGCCACCAGTTTGGAGGGACTACTATAGTTTAGCTTATTGAGGTTGTGGCTACTGAAGCACTATTGGCGTCAGTAAGCCTAAAGCCACTGGTTTCTGCAGTTGCAGAGTACATAATGTTTTTCTACATTGGAAATGGTGAGCCAGTCAGAATCATTAAATTATGTGTCTATCTTCCCTTCCACAGTTAATTCCACTTGCAAAGTGTGCCCTGTACAATGGCAGCTCCACAGGGACAAATGCTACTGGCAATCGGAAGATACTAAAACCTGGAATGAGAGCCAACATGACTGTTCAACAAGGGATTCTCATCTGCTGGTCATCCAAGACAAACAGGAAATGGTCAGGAACAATGATATATTTCATGCAATGCCTGAAGGAAGCCTGAGTCCAATTGCGTTTAATTCTAACTTAGTAACTCGACAATGGTATCATGCTTTGTGACTTGAGAAGCTTGTGGAGTGCAGGGCCTTGTTTAGTATTTCATCCCATTCCCACCCAAGGCCAGTTCATCAGTGTCTAGATAGGGCCTTGGGGAGATTGACTAGTGAGAACCAAAGCAGTAAGTTGCAAGCAAATTCATGTAACTGTAGCCCAAGTCCTCTTTTTATTTAGAAAGTCTTTCCAGGAGGATGCGGTTGATAGTGGAGTTTATATTAATCTTTGTTTTGATGCCATCAGTTTGAAAATCAGCAAATATCTTTTTCAAAAATACATTTTCTCTGACACAGGACTTCATAAAAAACATTACAAAAAATGCAAAATTCTGGATCGGACTCTCACTATCATTAGCAGAGAATAAATGGATGTGGATTACAGGCTCCCAGCTTGATCAGAGTCTGTGAGTTCTTCTCATTGTTTTTAACCTAAGCAAAACATCATGCAATTTTTAGAGCTCAGATTATTTGGGTGTGCAATTGAGGCACAGGTTTCTGCACCGGTTCCAATTAGGTTGCCAGCATTCTCATGCAGAGAGAGGGACTGGTATATAAGATGCTGCCAAATTCCATTTATAGGTGGTACTTAATACCCACCAAACTAACAAATGTACAAAATGAAAAATAAGAACTGTTGGAAATGCAATGTAAAAGAGGGAGACTTTTTTGTCACTCTTAACACATACATACTGTTAAGTTGTGGGTGAACATATCAGACGACACAGCGTTTCTTCAAACAGCTCTTGTTTATTCAGAGGCCAGAACAGAACTGAACTGAAGGGTTCAGTCAGCCTGCTTATATAGAGCTCCACTAGAACGCAACAGTAACCATTTTCTGTAACTATCCAATCACTGAGCGTCACTTTTGATCCCTTATTTGCATACGTGGACCTGAACTATCTACAGTATCCCCCTGCTTATATAGAGCTCCAGTACACATAATTGTAACAACTTTCTAAAACTATCCAATCACTGAACGTCACTTTCGATCCCTTATTTGCATAACTATCTACAGTATCCCCCTGCTGGCTCAGGGTGAGAACTTCAGTACATAACACCTACATTCAAAAAGAACTGGCCAGAAGTTCATTTTCGGTCCTAGAGGAAAATCAGAGGAGAGAGAAGGAAGGGAGAACTGGAAGGTTATTAGCAGTTAATGACAGGTGCCCCCATCTCATTTAATTTGGGGTGACCAACTGACCAGTTGGGCTTTGTAAAGTCTTAATGTGGTTGAGGTAAGTCACCGACTAATACAGAGTGTTGCACATCCATTGTTGCTGGGAATGTGCTGAGGTCCAAATACCAACAAGGAAGCCAGCTCTGCTCTCAAGCTCCTATATCTGCCCCATTACACCAATTCACCAACTCTCCCTAGGTGGCAAACTGGGCTGGTCATTTTTAGTTCCCGGGATGTAAAGTATGCCCAGGATTCTCCACCACTGCTGCAACCCTCCTTCCCATGCCTCAAAGGAAAATATTTGGTCTTGGGGCAGGAAAAGGGTAAGATGGCTCGATCCCATTATCAAGCACGCATGACCTTTGTATCCTGTGGACTGCCCTGAGACCTGCGAGTATAGGGTGGTATATAAATTTAATAAATAATAATAATGACTTTCTTCATGCTATTCAATTTGATACTATTCATGCATGTCTGAAGGATTCAAATGCACACAGCCAGCTTATTACACATTTTGGGAACACCCTGATTTCTATTAAGAATGTGGGGGGGGCGGATAGTTGTAACAGTCTTCAGTCCTGACCTTCAACTCTACCCTTTCCTTCCACAGATTTCCAGAACCAAAGTATGCCAAAGGGAACTATTGTGGCAAGATAAAGTCTGAACTCGTCGCTGAAGCCTGCAGTATTGAACTTAGATGGATTTGCCAGAAAGACTCTCTTTTACTGTAATATTTTAGCTTGATACAGATAATAATTATGTGGGGTTTTGTTATTTGCCAGGAGCACACAATTTTTAAAGATACTGAACACCAAAAAGATTGTGAAAAGCATTTCTCTATTTTCAGCAAAATACCTCTGGGTAAAATCCTGAAATTTTACCCAAAGCATCAATTGCTTTCATCAAATTAGAAATACTAGATTGAGTCTTCGAAATAAGCAGAAGGATACCATCTGCAAATAAAACCAAAGAAAGAGCCCAGAACAAAGGCCAGATAATAATTATGTGGGATTTTGTTATTTGCCAGGAACACAAAATTTAAAAGATATTGAATACCAAGAAGATTCTGTTTTCAGCAAAATACCTCTAGGTGAAATCCAGAGATAACAAGGGAATTTGAAGTAGATATATTTTGGCTACTGAAAGATTGGTTTGAAGTGACAGTTGAGGATCAGTTGTAGAATTTGACAGCACAAAACAGCAAACCTGGCCAATAATTACAATACAAACAGAACAGCACCGTCCCTTTCATTCAAAGCAGTCAATTCCCCAAAACCCATTGAAAGCAAATTTCTCGTTCCTCTTCAGACTAACAAGCTTTCAAACTACTGAATTATCGGACTGCTTGGACAAAGTCATTGATTACTGAGTATATAAAACCTCCCATTATGTATTATTTCTTTTAATGAGATGTAGCCATGTCAACTAGTGCGAAATGAGAGGCAGCTTCTTCAAGTCCAACAGCGTCACTAATCAGTGAAATGGTGGTGGAGGACACTAATACTAATTTACTGAAATTTACTGGCTCAAGTACAAGTTCTGAAGCCGATCCAAAAGGACCTGACAGAGCTTAAAAATGATGTGAAGCAGATGCAAGATAGAATGGTTCGCTATGGAGATGGTTTGAATGTTCATGAGACCATCGTGCTTGCTAGGCCACTATGCAGCCCCTACGTTGTGGAACTCCTTCCCCATCCTGGCACCATTCTATCGCTTCTGGTGAATGCTGAAGATGCACTCTTTACACTGAACATTTGAGATGAGGTTGTTAAAAGATGCTGTATGGAAAGATGCAGATATTGCCATTGGGCCTCATAGGACAGGTGATATTTTCTCTTAGAACATCATACATGTAATGTTCATATTCTTCATCTATCAAGGTCAATACACCTGCTTCCATCCAGTTTTTCCATCTTACCATCTTCTATTCAAATTTTTAGAGTAGGATATCCCCACAGAGTAAGTTTTGCATGGGAAAATGGATCAAAGTTGCTTTTATTAGCTACAACAATCCAGTATTCTAACTGAATTATTTCAAGAGTCATCTGAAATTTCAAATATTTCTGAAATATTTTTGATTCTAATGCTGTCCAACCAACCAAAAGTGCTATATATGTATATTCTAAGGTTGCCCATGTCAGGAAGTTAAGACCATCAGGAGGTCTCCAATATTTCCAAATCCACCTTCTTTCATTTGTAATGGTATTTTCTGCATAGATATCCTCAGTGCTTTTGAGCTCCAAAGACATTTCCTAAACAGAGAATTTATCTTTTGAAAATATGACCCAGGTATAAAAGCTGGAAGTCCTCTCAGGACATAAAGAAATCTGGGAGTAATGTTCATTTTGAGAGCATGCACTTTCCCCCCAAAAGTAAGGTTTAATGGTTCCTACCTGTCAATATCTAGTGAAGACTCTTTTATTATTTATGTTTACTGTTACTAACTGGGTTATATTTCTTGGTATTAACATACCTAGATATTGAATAAATTTGGTACAATTCCGAATTGGTATTGCTTAAATGAATGAGTACCGTA
>CANTUW010000074.1:0-48152 GCA_947686815.1 Podarcis lilfordi | reverse complement strand
AAGCCAGTTCCACTGTAGATCTCAACTATAAAATGATGCTGCTCTCCTAAGTGTGAATGGAGTGATCATGGGTTTCTCTTGCCTTAATCTCACCATCATTCCTAAAAATTTGGAACATGGAGAGGACAGTTGAGAATGGAGAGGGAGTGAAAATAAGAGAAGGTGCACATGGGAATTGATGTATGTTCAGTTCCTTTCTTGTCTTTCTTAAAAGTCTAACAGGATTCTCTCCCTCCCCCCAACTCCCAAACAGGTCAGGAAGACGATGGTCAGGATTCTACGGAGCCATCTGTGAATTCATTGGGAAGAACAAAGAAACAGTTTAAATGCAGGGAATGTGGAATGTGCTTTAGTCACTGTAGAAAAATGAGGATACACCAACAAACTCACACAGGGGAGAAACCATTTGAATGCATGGAGTGTGGATGGAGCTTCAGTCACAGTGGAGCCCTCAGAACACATCAGCGAACTCACACTGGGGAGAAACCGTTTAAATGTATTGAATGTGGAAAGAGCTTCAGTCAGAACGGAACACTTAGAATACACCAACGAACTCACACTGGGGAGAAACCATTTAAATGTATTGAATGTGGAAAGAGCTTCAGTCAGAATGGAGCACTTAGGAGACATCAACAAATTCACATGGAGGAGAAACCATTTAAATGTATGGAGTGCGGAGAGGGGTTCAGTCACAGTGGAGCACTTACGATGCATCAACGAACTCACACTGGGGAGAAACCGTTTAAATGTATTGAATGTGGAAAGAACTTCAGTGAAAGTAGAAACCTTAGAATACATCAACGAACTCACACTGGGGAGAAACCATTTAAATGCACTGAATGTGGAAAGAGCTTCAGTCAGAATGGAGCACTTAGGAGACACCAACGAACTCACACTGGGGAGAAACCATTTAAATGTATTGAATGTGGAAAGAGCTTCAGTTATAGTGGAGAACTTAGAATACATCATCGAACTCACATGGGGGAGGAACCATTTAAATGCATTGAATGTGGAAAGAGCTTCAGTCAAAGTAGAAACCTTAGAATACATCAACAAATTCATACAGGGCAGAAACCATTTAAATGTATTGAATGTGGAAAGAGCTTCAGTCAGAATGGAGCACTTAGGAGACATCAACAAATTCACATGGAGGAGAAACCATTTAAATGTATGGAGTGCGGAGAGGGGTTCAGTCACAGTGGAGCACTTACGATGCATCAACGAACTCACACTGGGGAGAAACCGTTTAAATGTATTGAATGTGGAAAGAACTTCAGTGAAAGTAGAAACCTTAGAATACATCAACGAACTCACACTGGGGAGAAACCATTTAAATGCATTGAATGTGGAAAGAGCTTCAGTCAGAATGGAGCACTTAGGAGACACCAACGAACTCACATGGGGGAGGAACCATTTAAATGCATTGAATGTGGAATGAGCTTCAGTCGTAGTGCAGAACTTAGAATACATCACCGAACTCCCAAGGGGGGAAACCATTTAAATGTATTGAATGTGGAAAGAGCTTCAGTTATAGTGGAGAACTTAGAATACATCATCGAACTCATACGGCAGAGAAACCATTTAAATGCTTTGAATGTGGAAAGAGCTTCAGTAAAAGTGGAAACCTTAGAAGACATCAACGAACTCACACGGGGGAGAAACCATTTGAATGCATGGAATGTGGAAAGAGCTTCAGTCAAAGTGGAGACCTTAGAATACATCAACGAATTCATACGGCAGAGAAACCCTTTAAATGTATTGAATGCGGAAAGAGTTTCAGTCATAGTGGTGCCCTTAGAAAACATCAACGAACTCACACGGGGGAGAAACCATTCAAATGCATTGAATGTGGAAAGAGCTTCAGTAGTAGTGGATACCTTAGAATACATCAACGAACTCACACGGGGGAGAAACCATTTGAATGCATGGAGTGCGGAAAGAGCTTCAGTCAAAGTGGAACCCTTAGAATACATCAACGATCTCACACGGGGGATAAACCATTTAAATGTATTGAATGTGGAAAGAGATTCAGTCAAAGTAGAAACCTTAGAATACATCAACAAATTCATACAGGGCAGAAACCATTTAAATGTATGGAGTGTGGAAAGAGCTTCAGACAGTGTGGAGACCTTAATATTCATGAGCGAATTCACCCAGGTGAAAAGCCATATCAATGTATGCAGTGTTCCACTCAAGGTTCACTCTTTACTTCACATCAAGAAACTCATAAAGGCCGAAATCAATTTTAAATGCATGGAATCTGTGTGATGTTCTGGTGTTGGTATTTAAATTTGTATACACATATATATGTATTAAAGTAATGAGGGTCACATATACTGAATGTAGAAAAGAAGTTGCAAGTTGTTGCTAGATAAACGGGGAGAGTGTGAATCTGGAATGCTCAAGGTGTGTGATGAATCTGTTGAGTTTTGACCTCCGCCCTTCAATGCCAAAATGATGGGGTGCCCTTGTCTTGTGGATCAGCATCTGTCAGCTTCAGGGAAATGGGATACCTCAGATGTTGGGAAACAACGCCCATAAGCCTCAGCCCATATGGCCAAGATTGATTGGAGTTGTAGTTCAAAAGCTCAAGGGGGGAAAATCTCATGTGTCCTACAACGTTTCATTATGAATAATTATAGGTAAAACTTTTGTTGATACAGAGCTCATTTTTAGCTTCCAGGAGCAGCTGGTCACTTCTGCTTTATAAACAAACCCAAATATATTGACACACTTTACATTAAAACCAAATTTCAGAACAGAGACAATTTTTTTTTTAAAAGCCCCTTTTTTTCTTTACAAACCATTATCTTCTCAATCCAAGATTTGCTTTTCATATGTATAAAAATACTTGGTTAGCAAGGGGGGTACAGAAATAATAATAAAAAAGCTACAATAAAAGCATTATCAGCATTTAAAAAGAAATGCTAGTGGATGTTCAAGGCATTGAGTTACAAATTAAGGCAAAGATCAACCATTCTGCAAGCTGTTCCCCATCCAGTATTTCCCAGCTTCTGCCTTCTGAACTATGTTCCTCTGCAAACCACTGTTCCAAATCTGTACAGTCCTCCTGCTCCTGGGAAGATTCGGGGGAGGCTCCCACGAATGCGCCTCAGTGCAGCTCTCCTCAGCTGGGTCCCTGGTTAGGTTTTGGTTTAGGGGAGCAAGCATGGGCCTGGACCTTGGGTGGGGGCGAGGGGAGAAGGGAAGAGAAGTAGAGGGGATGCTTTTTCTGCGCAAGGCTAGTTCTTGTTTCTCCCAAGTATGCACCTGTAATCAGCGAGTGTGCATTTAGCGGGAGTGTATCCCTTTGTCTTGGAGTGCAAGATTATTCAGAAGGCCTTAGAGCAAAGCGCGTGTATCGCATATGTTAAGTTGATTGCAGCCTTTTTAAAAATTAATATTCTTTATTGATTAAAAAATTTGCATGTCTATACAAACATTATGTACAATCTCTTAACAGGTAGAAAAAACAAAATAATAGAAAATAGAATATTTATAAAGAAAGAAAAAAATAAAGAATTAACAAAGATAAGAAACCAAGAAATAATAGTAAGAATAAAAGACAAAGTTATTTACATAGTAAAACTACTCATCGACACAGTCCTTCCCATCCTTCTCATTATACTGTTTGATATAACATCCTTTTCACACAGGCTTACATTATATAATACCATTTCTTTTCTTTTTTTAAAAGATATTTATTAGAAGTTTAAAAATTACAGAAAAAAGAAAAAAGGAAAACAATAAAAGGTTTAACAGGACATACACCATAATACATAAAATGAAAAACACAAAAAAGCAATACAACAATACAACAAAAGAAACAGAAACACTAAAACACACATCCAATATTCCATATCTTTACCTTTCATTTACTTGTTTCATCGACCTCACACCTCCCTTTTTTGTATTCTAGTACAATTAACTATTTCAGCAAATTCTTTCCATCATTCTCAATTTTTGTTCTATAATTTATCTTAACGGTCTAACCTTAAATTTTTCCATTTTGGCCCATTATCAATCAGCTTTTACTTAATTCTTTATTACATTTCTGCTAAAACCATATAACTTCATTCCAGCATCCTTCTAGCATTCATTAATTTTGCAATGTTTTTGTAAATATACTTTAAATTTTTCCAATCTTCTTCCACCAACTCTTCTCCCTGGTCTCGGATTCTGCCAGTCATTTCCGCCAGTTCCATGTAGTCCATCATCTTCATCTGCCATTCTTCCCTGGTGGGTAGATCTTGTGTCTTCCAGTGCTTTGCGATAAGTATTCTTGCTGCTGTTGTAGCATACATGAAAAAGTTCTATCCTTCTTTGGCACCAATTGGCCGACCATGCCCAGGAGAAAGGCCTCTGGTTTCTTCAGAAAGGTATATTTAGATACCTTTTCATTTCATTATAGATCATCTCCCAGAATGCCTTAATCTTTGGGCATGACCACCAATGGTGAAAGAATGTACCTTCAGTTTCATTACATTTCCAACATTTGTTATCGGGCAGATGATATATTTTTGCAAGCTTGACTGGTGTTATGTACCACCTGTAGATTATTTTCATTAAATTCTCTTTTAAGGCATTACATGCCGTAAACTTCATACCAGTGGTATATAATACCATTTCTTTCTGCTTTGTATATATTATTTTGATCTTTTTCTTTACAAATATCACTCAATTTCTGCTCATATGGAGTTATTTGTGCAATAAAGTTTTACATAATTCTTAAATATTATCTATTCTCTAGTTGTTTTTTGTTTCAATATTCCTCTAACTGATCTTGTCAGTTTTGCTAATTGTAGTTATCATGAGTATCTGCCGATCTGTAATCTCTGGGAGCGTTTTATTTTTCCAGCTCCTTCCTATAAAGGTTCTAGCTGCTGTTATACCATACATAAACAATGATCTTATAACTTTTTAAATTTGTGATGGTAATATACCAAGTAGGAAAATTTTTGGTGTTTTGTTTTTTTTAAAGTAATTTTAAATAGTTTCTTAAACTCGTTATAAATACAGTGGTACCTCGCAAGACGAATGCCTCGCAAGACGAAAGATTTTTCCGTTTTTTTAGTCGTTCCGCAAGACGAATTTCCCTATGGGCTCGCTTCGCAAGACGAAACATCTTGCGAGTTCTTGCGAGTTTGTTTCCTTTTTCTTAAAGCCGCTAAGCCGTTAATAGCCGCTAGGCCGCTAATAGCCGCTTCGCCGCTAATAGCCGTGCTTCGCAAGACGAAAAAACCGCAAGACGAAGAGACTCGCGGAATGGATTAATTTCGTCTTGCGAGGCACCATTGTATCATTCCAGTATTTGCCAATGGCTACACCGGTCCACCACCTATGATAGTCTGACCCCTCCTCTTTTTTACGTCAGGTTGATGTTTTCCCTTTATACATTTTAGCAAGCTTTTTTGGGGTAAGATGCCATCTATATACCACTCCCTGCAAGGCCTTTCCCACCTGGCCTACGGGGCGGGGCCCAGACTCACCCAGCCCTACTATGTTAAATATGTATTCTGTAGTTGACCTTTGTAATGTGTTGTTTTGAAATCTTTAAGATAATAGTTTAGTTTTCTGTTACGCTGCTTTGACCGTATACTCTATATTTCACATTGTTTTATTTACCGTATTTTTCGCTCTATAACACGCACCCGACCATAACACGCACGTAGTTTTTAGAGGAGGAAAACAAGAAAAAAATATTCTAAACGGAACAGTGGATGTATGATTTTTGTGGTTCATGCTGTGGCCACAGACATGTGATCTGATGGCGAGTTTGGGGTAGCCCAATGCAAACATCCTGAGGATGCATGTGGAGCTGTGCTTTGTAACCACGTTTTAAGTGGGGAGGGAAGGAAAGCACTCAAGGGACAAGGAGCACGTGTGGAGTGTGTGGAGAAGGATGCTGCTAATAGTGCAGACGAGGGGTATAAGGGGAGAAGGCTCCTCTCCTCTCCTGCTTTTCTCCTTTAAAGCAAGCAGGCTCTGCTTCTCTCCCTCCTCCCTGGCTCATCCCCCCAGCTTAGCGAGCTGAAAATCTTTCCTGCTATTTAGCGAGCTGAGTGTGAAGGAGAGAGGGACAGAGAGCTTGCTTTAAAAGGAGCCAACCGGACACTCGTGTAAGCGGCTCCTCTCCACTCCCGCTTTGCTCCTTTAAAGAAGCAGGCTCTCTGTCCCTCTCTCCTCCCCACTCAGCGGCTCTTCTCCCGCTTTGCTGTTTCAAAGCGAGCCACAGAGGAGGGAAGCATTCGCTCCGTAACACGCACAGACATTTCCCCTTACTTTCTAGGAGGAAACAAATGTGTGTTATGGAGCAAAACTACGGTATGTTTTATTGATTTCGTATGCTGTAAATCGCTTTGAGGTTTTTCTTTAAATTCTAAAGTGGTATTGATATTATATTAAAATAGTATTGAGCAGGGATATCCAACATGGGGTTGCTCAGATGTTGGGCAACAACTCCCATAAGCCTCAGCCCATATGGTCAAGATTGATGAGAGGTGTAGTTCAAAAGCTCAAGGGTGGAAAATCTCACGTTTCTTACAACTTTTCATTATGAATAATTATAGGTTAAACTTTTGTTGATACAGAGCTCACTTTTAGGGAGCAGCTCGTCACTTCTGCCTTATAAACAAACCCAAATATATTGACACAATTTACTTTAAAAGCAGATTTCAGAACAGAGATAAACAATTTTTTTTAAAAAAAAGACCTTTTTAACTTTACAAAACATTGTGTTCTCAATCCATGATTTGTTTTTCATATGTATAAAAATGTTTATTTCTTGGCCCACCTCCCATCACTGTGGGGAGAGCCTGGGGCAAGCGATAAGAATGCAGGGTCGGCCTGACATCCATCAGTTCTCTGGCTCCGACAGCAGCCATCCAGGCATTTCTGCAAAACTCACAATCAGGACATGAAGGTGAGAGCCACCCTCTCTTTGTGAGGAAATCTCGTATACAAATAGCCAATTCAATTTCCTAGCTGCCACCTTTATGTGGCCAAAATGGAACCCTTCCTCCAAGGAAGAGAGGGAGGTACCAGTAACCTTGAGGCAGCTCCATTGGTTACGTATGTCCAATAAATTTTTAGGTGGGGGGAAAAGATAGCCAAAGCCACGCAATGAGAACTGGACATGGTCAGTGGATACCGAAAACTGGCTGTGGGGGTGGGGCGCTAGTGGACAGCAGGCATGGAAAACTGGAGAGGGATGGATAGCAATGGAGTGTGCTGGAAAAGGGTAATGTTTTGGACCAGAAGCACTGTGTGCCTCAGCATTTTCTTCCAGGTTTTAATGGACACGCTGCTCTGGTGCTTATCGCTGGAGACAGGGAGAGTACCTTGCCTTCAACTTCTTCTCAATGCCAGACTTCCGGTCAGCGCCAGCAGCAATGGCGGACCTCCTTTGAGTTTCGGAGGGGGTAGCTCAGCGGGAGATCAGGTCCTGTGCGCTTCGGCGAAGCGGGGACCCTCAGAAATCGCAGGCGCGGACGCCTGCGAACGTGGAGGCTCGGCGGGCACCTTGGAGCGCCCCCCCAACCCGAAAGGAAGCCTTTTTTTGAGGCTTCAGAAGGGAGCGGGGGAGAAGCGCGGTGCTGCGAGCGGATCGCTGCTTTCACTGAGCGAAGCCGTGTTGCCGTTGCTGGAGAGCGCTGACTTATTCCTGGGACATTTGGACTTAAAATTTAACCGTGAGTAGAAGAATTGGATAAAAGAGCATTATTTGGATTAATTGGACTATTTGTGAAAAAGCGGAAAAGTTTTAAGCCGTTTAAAAACGTCTGAATTGGCTACCGCGGTGGAAGCGTAAACAGGAAGTCCGCTTCCCTGCACTGTATATGGAATAAAGCATAGAGATTTGGAGCTAAACGTGGGAAAACTGAACTGAAATAAGTGTTTCTTTCTGACCTGAGAACTTTGGAGGGATCTACCCTTTGGAGGGATAAGGGAAAGACTCTTGATTCTACCGGACTGTTTAAATTGAAGGATTTAATGAGTGACCTGTCAGTGGGACGTCTCAGCTGTCAAAGCTGTTAAAGCTGCTTGTTGGTTGCAAAGGAGATACACTGTGGCCAACTTCATTGGGAAAAGATTGGAAAGGACTGGAAAGCTACACTGTGTTCTCTATTCTTGCCTTTCTACTTAGTATCTTTCTCCTGTTATTTCAAAAGGACAGTAACTTGCTAGGTGGTAACAGTGTCCATCTAGTGGGACTCCCTGCAATTACAGGAAAGGAAAGGAATTTTCCACTTATAAACAGGAACATCAGACGTGGGAAAGGAATTTGACCTTCACTTTGTTATGGCTGATGGTCAAAAAGACCAGTCAACTTTGAGATCAGGGAAACCTTGGACACATAGAAGGCAATCATCTGCTGGTTTGCCCGCATCGGCAATACAATCTAAGTCTGGTGGAATGTCTGAGGAACTTTTAGCCAGTGCTCTGACTAAGATTAATGAATCAATACAGCAATTAAGTACAAAAGTGGGGGAGACGAATAGGAAGGTGGAAGAGACGAACCAGAAAGTGGATATTGCAAACAGGAAAATTGATTTAAACACAGAAACATTAGGCAATTTGGAGAAAAAAGTAAACAGCAATACGGAATCTATTCAGAAACTACTGCAAGACTCAAAGTCTATACAGGAAAAAACTGCTGCTGTAGAATTTAAATTGGGGCAATTGGAAACTGAAAAAGTACCAGACTTGCAGAAAGAGATTGCAGAACATAAGTTAACGTTGTCTATGATTGACCTTAAAGACAAACAAACGAATCTTAGAATTAGAGCTGTTCCTGAGTTGGAGAAAGGTACCTTGATAGACTTTTTGACACAAGAATTTTTGGACTTTTGGAAATCGGAATTGAAACAAGAGGATTTTAAGATTGTGAGGGCTTTTCGACTGGGGAAAGGAGGAAGAAAGATCAAAATAAGGGACTGTTTGATCACCCTCCGATCCAAAGAAGAAAGGGACAAAATTTTGGGCTTGCATTACGAAAAACCTTTGACAATCATACAATCAAAAGTGGAAATCTTCAAAGATATACCAAAACATCTTCTTGATTTAAGAAAGGACTTTGGAGATTTGGTGGACTTGTTGAGAAAAAATAAAATCCTTTTTAGGTGGGGATTTCCCCAAGGTCTATCCTTTAGCTTCAAAGGAAGAAAGACCAAGATTAGATCAGTGGAGGAAAAGAACAAGTTTCTGAGTGCATACGAAGAAAATCTACAGAAAGGATTGGGAAAAGACATTGCGATACCGGATAAGGGTCTGCAAAAAAAAGTGAAACCAACGCCACCGACAGATATAGACAATCTTCTTGGGGCTGTTGGAGGAGAAGGAGAGTAACTACAAAATGACACTACAAATTTTAAGCTGGAATATTAACGGTCTAAATTCATCGGCAAAAAGGGGGAGAGTATTTCATACATTGAAAAAAGAACATTTGGACTTGATTTGCCTACAAGAGACTCATGTGACAAGGCTACATCGGAAAATTTTGATAAATAAAAGATTGGGAGAGGAATTTATTTCATCGGATAATGTAAAAAAAAAGAGGGGTAGTACTTTATGCGAAGGAAAGCCTGTCACCAAAATTTATATTTAAAGATGATCAAGGAAGATATATAGCAATTGAAATTCAATTCCAAGGACAGAAATTTTTGATAATAGGCGTATATGCACCAAATGAGGGAAAATCAGAATTCTTTAAGAAACTGCATGAAACTCTCCTGGATTATTTGGATTACAACATTATTTTGATGGGAGATATGAATGGAGTAGTGTCTACAAATATGGATAAAGCCCAAAGACAAACAGTGACAAAAGATGGAAGACTGCCAAGGACATTTTTGAAATGACTGACAATATGGATCTTGTGGATATTTGGCGAATAAAGAACCCCTTGGAAAGAGAAGGAACCTTCTTCTCTGAAGCAAATATGACATGGACAAGAATAGACCAAATCTGGATAACTAGAGGACTGGCTCCTAAAATTAAAAAGCGGTGATTTGCCCGAAAATTTGCTCTGATCACAATCCAGTAAAGATTGAAATGATATCAACGCCAATTGGGGCCTTTAGATGGAGGATGAATGACTCCTTATTTAGGAATGAGGAAATTATTAAAAAGGCTCAGAAGAATTTGAGAGACTATTTTGAAATAAATTTGAATACTACGACAGAAAAAAGAGTGATTTGGGATGCCAGCAAAGCGGTGATGAGAGGATTTTTGATACAACAAAATGCAATTAGGAAAAGATATCAAAATGAGAAGAGAGTAAAAATTTTGGAGAAAATTAAGGATGGAGAAAAAAAGACTGAGAGCGAAACCGAACTCACAGGAGATTTTAAAAGAGATAAAGCTATACCAAGTACAATATATGAAATTGATGAACCAGGAGATAGAATGGAAGATCAAACAGATGAAACAAAAGACTTTCGAATCGGCAAATAAATGTGGGAAATTATTGGCCTGGCAAATGAAAAAAAGACAAAAGCTGAATACGATTACGAACTTGGTTGTAGAAGGGAAGAACATACAGAATCCTGGAGAGATTCGGAAGTGCTTTCAGAATTATTTTAAACAGTTATATACGCAGGAGACTCAGAAAGAATTAGACATTGACCGATTTTTGGAAAATAATGGATTACAAAAAGTATCTCAAGAGAGTAAATCAATATTAAACTCTACAATATCTGATCAAGAGGTGGAAGGAGCCATTCAGAATATGAAATTGGGCAAATCTCCAGGGCCGGATGGACTAACTGCAAAGTACTACAAAACTTTGAAAGAATGGTTACTGCAACCGTTGAAAGAACTTTGTAATGAAATACTACGGGAGGAAAAGCACCCGAGTCGTGGAAAGAAGCATACATTACACTTATACCAAAAACCGAAGTGGAGAAGACACAGTTGAAGAACTACCGTCCCATATCCCTATTAAATGTGGATTACAAAATTTTTGCCGAAATTATGGCTAAAAGATTAAAAAATGTATTGGTAAAAGAGATTCATAAAGACCAGGCGGGCTTTCTCCCTGGGAGACATTTGTCAGACAATACTAGGAACATTATTAATATTTTGGAAAAATTGCAAGTTAATATCAATACTAAAGCTGTTTTAATATTTGTAGATGCAGAGAAAGCGTTTGATAACATTTCTTGGAGTTTTATGAAGAAAAATTTGCAGGGGATGGGGTAGGCCAAAGTTTTGAAAATGGTATAGGTGCAATTTATTCGGAACAAAAAGCTAAGCTTATTGTGAACAATGTAGTTACAGAAGAATTTAAGATAGAGAAAGGAACAAGACAGGGTTGCCCAATCTCCCCATTGCTTTTTATATCGGTCCTGGAGGTTTTGCTCAATATGATTAGAAAAGACCAATTGGTTAAAGGTATACAACTCGGAGCTAAACAGTACAAACTGAAAGCTTTTGCCGATGACTTAGTTTTGACATTACAGGAGCCAGAAGCTAGCACAAAAAGAGTGTTACAATCAATCCAAGAATTTGGTCAAGTAGCAGGTTTTAAATTAAACAAGATGAAAACTAAGGTATTAGAGAAAAACCTTACAGAGACTGAGAAGGAGAGGTTTCAGAAAGAGACAGGATTAACAATTGTTAATAAAGTGAAATATCTAGGGGTGAATATGACTGCCAAAAATGTGAATCTGTTTAAAGATAATTATGAAAAATGTTGGTCAGAGGTGAAGAAGGATTTAGAAATATGGTCAAAATTGAAGTTATCATTGTTGGGCCGAATTGCAGCGATAAAGATGAATGTATTGCCTAGAATGTTGTTTTTGTTCCAAACATTACAAATTGTGGATAAAATGGACTGTTTCAAGAGGTGGCAAAGAGATATTTCCAAATTTATCTGGCAGGGCAAAAGCCTAGAATAAAATTTAAGATACTAACAGACGCGAAGGAAAGAGGGGATTTGCCCTGCCAGATCTTAAACTTTACTATGAATCAGCCGCTTTTTGTTGGCTGAAAGATTGGCTACTTCTTGAAAATGTGGACATTTTAGATCTAGAAGGTTTTGATAATGTGTTTGGGTGGCATGCATATTTATGGTATGACAAAGTCAAAGCGCATAAGGCCTTCAAGAATCATATTGTCAGGAAAGCATTATTCAATGTTTGGGTGAGATATAAGGATTTGTTGGAAAGTAAAACACCAAGGTGGCTGTCACCAATGGAGGCAAAGGCATTGAAAAAAACAAATATGGAGACAAACTGGCCAAAATATTGTGAAATTTTAGAACAAGTTGGAGATAAATTAAAATTGCAGAGCTTTGATAAATTAAAAACTAAAGTTCGAGATTGGCTGCACTACTATCAAATAAGGGAGGTTTTTAACCTAGATAAAAGATTGGTTTCCAGGAGGAAAAATCTAAACTGGAAACGGAGTTGTTAGAACCTAAAACTAAAAATCTGTCAAGAATGTATAATCTGCTGTTGAAATGGAATACACAGGATGAAATGGTTAAATCTGCTATGATTAAATGGGCGCAAGATGTTGGGCATAATATCATGTTTGCTGACTGGGAACGGTTATGGACCACAGGTATGAAATTTACGGCTTGTAATGCCTTAAGAGAAAACATAATGAAAATGATTTATAGGTGGTACTTAACCCCAGTCAAGCTAGCAAAAATCTATCATCTGCCTGATAATAAATGTTGGAAATGTAAAGAAAATGAAGGTACTTTTTTCACCTTTGGTGGACGTGCCCAAAGATCAAGGCCTTCTGGGAAATGATATATAATGAATTAAAAAGGTATTGAAATATACTTTCTTGAAGAAACCAGAGGCCTTCCTCTTGGGCATGGTCGGCCAATTGGTGCGAAGGAAGACAGGAATTTTTTATGTATGCGACAGCAGCGGCAAGAATACTTATTGGGAAATACTGGAAGACACAAGAATTGCCTACCCGAGAAGAATGGCAGAGAAAAGTGATAGACTATATGGAACTGGCTGAGATGAC
Source organism: Podarcis lilfordi (assembly GCA_947686815.1). Lineage (NCBI taxonomy): Eukaryota > Metazoa > Chordata > Lepidosauria > Squamata > Lacertidae > Podarcis > Podarcis lilfordi. The sequence continues at coordinate 35,165 of CANTUW010000074.1, read as the reverse complement.
CGGCAGAATTCGAGATCAGGAAGAAGGGTCGATGGAAGAAGACTGGAAAAAATTTAAAATATATCTTCAGAAACACTGTAATATAAAAGAATGTTAGAAAAGGTTGGAGAAGAATATTAGATCGTATTGGCAGACAGAGTATAATGGAATAAGTAAATATGAAGTGTAAAATAAAGATAGAGGAGAATTAAATACTTTCGAATGTTAAAATAAGTAAATGAAAAGAAGGTTAGAAGGATTTGCTGGAGATACGATTCAAATTAGAATACAAAGCAGAGAGGTGAGAGGAAGTCATGGAAACAAGTAAATGGGAAGACGGTTGTAATGGTTTAATTTGATTTTTGTTATTTTTTATTGTGATTTTTTGTCTTCTGTATTTTTCTTTTTACTGTCTGTCTTTTGTAAGATGTATGTGATTTTTTTTTTCTTTTTCTTTACTTTTTTTCTTTTTCTGTAATTTCAAAATTGGAATAAATATATTTTTTTTTTAAAAAAAAACTTCTTCTCAATGCCAGCATCCCCCTTCCTTCATCCATAGCCATATATGACAATTGCTGAGCCTGATGGGGGTTGTAATTCAGCAACATCTGGAGGGCCAGAGGTTCCCAAACTTTCCTGCAGGCTCCGGCCTAAGACCAAGTTCATCAGAGTTGGGTACTTGTTGGCTAAGAGCGCCGGGGATGATGGGAGTTGTAGTCCCAACAACATCTAGGGACCCAAGATTGAATGATGCTGGCTTGTAGGACATATTGCTGCCTAGGCTAAGCAGTCCTGGGTCTTGGGAGGAGGCCACAGGTATACCACCTTGAGTTTCATGATGGAAGAAAGGAAGGATATGGCAGCAGGAAACTAGAATGTTTCTTAAATAAATCAAGGCCCCTGGTTGCTTTTTGCTGAGCCCTGCTTTATAGGCCCACAGGACTCTGCCTCATGTTGGATTTTGGGCAGGGGGGACGTGTGTTGCCAGGATACTGTTTTGATCCAGCTTGCATTCTTTCTGTACAAAGAATGTAAATCATTTTAATTGATTTTAATAGCATTCTGATACTGCTTTAAACTGCCCAGCAACACCTTCAGGTCATGTGTGTTTCCCTTGTTGATTCCAATATCCATCCGGTCAAGACCAGACCCAGAGGCATGGATAGTCTTCAAACAACGACTAAGCCTGCCTCCTCGGTAATGACATGGTCTGGTCTTAGCGTATCTCCTCCTCCTGCCCATGATCACTGAGTTCAGATGTCCCAGTACATCCCGCCCCCCCCCCCCGGAACCTGCTCCAGCCATTCTGTTGGCTGGGGCCCACTCCCATGCAGCCCTGATCCCGCCCCTTAAAAACAAAACACAAACTATACAACAACCAATAAAACAACAAAAAACAAAACAGTTATACTCAAATTAATCCCCAGCCAGATATCCACCCCCCCAACAGAGCAACAAAAGTAGGGGGAGAAGAAAAAAATTAAAATGCCACCAACTGCTTAAGAGCATTTTAAAACACATTAGACACTCATTTCTATAGCATGTGAGCCTTTGTGTCAGTGTCAGGTAAACAGGTATTTTGTTTTTATTGGTGGTGGGAGAGACCAGAGTGTCCAGGAGGCTTTTGGTTGCAGGATATTCGTCAAAGCAATGCTCAATCTCTGTGGTATTTCAGAGTGACCCCCAGTGGTTGTTTACACATGCGAGGGATCCATCGCCTGCTGCAGTCAACATGTGGCAACCGTGTGCGTCTAAACTCCTGGGAGGTAGAGACCCAAATCTGGGGATGGCAGATCTCTAGCTAGGGATTGACCCAAGCTCCTTCTGCCCGCTGACCAGAAAAGCCATATCCCCCACAAAAAAAAAGCCCACCCTGAGATTCCTTCTCCTTTCACTCTCCAGTTTTACAAAGGCAAACTCCTATTAGGCAAAGGCGGGTTGCAGAACTAACAAAATTTTGCTTTAAAAAAAAAATTGTGGTGGTTCTCTCATTGCGAATAAGTGAGGTTCATAGACCACAGAATGAAAGAGTTGGAAGGGACCAAGAGGATCTTCTAGCCGAACCCCCTGCAATGCAGGAATCTTTTTGACAAGGTGGGGCTCGAACCCACAACCCCGAGAGTCTCATGCTCTACCAACTGAGTTATCCCAGGACTTGGATCAAATTCAGCTGGCAGGATTGCAATGAATCGGGAGCAAAGCTTTTGTATGAATATATTACCCTCAAGTTATTCTGATGTTTCCAAATGCACTGGTACAAATAAATTTTAAGACTGAACAAGTGGTATTATTATTATAATTATTATTATTATTATTCCCCAGCCAATTTGGGCGGCTTCCAGCAAAATATAAAAACATAATAAGACATCAAACAAAAAACTTCCTGATTCTGCTTCTTTGACAGAAGCCGACAAATTTAGGACAGATGCTCTATATCAACTCAATGACAGGGAACCAGGCAGAGGGCCTTCTTGGTAGTGGCACCCGCTCTGTGGAACGCTCTTCCGTCAGATATCAAGGAAATAAATATCTATCTGACTTTTATAAGACAACTGAAGGCAGCCCTGTATGGAGAAGCTTTTAATGTTTGATGTTTCATTGGTTTTTAAAAAATATTCTGTTGGGAGCTGCCCTAGTGGCTGGGGAAACCCAACCAGATGAGCTGGTATAAATAATGTGGTTGTAATATTAATATTATTATGCTTAATTGAATAGCAGTTCCCGGAAGCCGCCGGAGGGAAGGGATGCACTTGGGCTCCAATCCTCCTTGCAGGCTTGGCCACCGTGAGGAGACAGTGCTGAGATTCCTGCATTGCAGGGGGTTGGACTAGATGACTCTCAGGGTCCCCTTCCATCTCTATGATTCTAACTGGGTGCGGGACTAGATGGGCTTGATCAAACTACAGGGCTCTTCGTGGGATCTGTGTGTGCATGCAGACGAACGTTTTTCTGTGTGTGTGTGTGTGTGTGTGTGTGTGTGAGAGAGAGAGAGAGAGAGGGAGAGAGAGAACCTTCAGGGAGAGGCCCCTGTCTCTTCTTTGCAACGAGGATGAATCAGCTGCAATACCCCTCTCCCACCTGACCCACAGCTTCCCTGCCTGCTCTCTCTCCACCACCAACCCAATTATGGGTATTGCATTGCATGCGCCCCCAAAGCTTGCTGCACCCCGAGGCGCTTTGCACTCACCGGATTCCTTGCAGGACAAGCGCAGTGCATGACGGCAGAGGGGGCGGGTCAGCTGTTCTAATTAAGCCGCGCGCCCTTTCCCAAATCAGTATGGAGCAGCAGCACCCTCCCCTCTAGCAGCGTGCACTCTCTGCCTTTAACCTTTAAGGCAGTGAGCATATATTCCCTATACTCGAAGCCCAGGTTCCCTCCCTCCTCTCCCCATTGGCTGGGTACTGCAATTATCCCGCCCAGGCGGGGGCTCCCATTCCTGCCTGGCTGCCCAGGGTCGCTGCCACCATCGCCAGGATTTCGGGTGAGTGCAAAGCCAGCGGCGGGGAAGGAGGGAAGGGGCTTGGCAAGGGGTGGGGGTCCAGGATGAGAAGCCCCGGGACGGGGAGAAGAGAAGGGAGGAAAGGGAGCTGTTCTTTTTAACGGGGCCTTGAAGGTGGATTGGGGGTGGGGGATTTCCGTTGTGGAAAGAGAGAAGCTTCCTCCTGCCCGGATGTGATGCAAAGGATGTTGCAGGGAAGGAGGCGGGAAAGGGGAGAGGGTTGGGCATTGCAGACCAGCCTCGCCATAATAATAATAATAATAATAATAATAATTAATAATTGCAGACCAGCCTCGCCATAGTAATAATAATAATAATAATAATAATAATAATAATGAATGAATGAATGCTATTTATACACCCCCCCATTTTCTGGATTTCCTCAGCCACTCTGGGCGGCTTCCAACAAAATAAGAAACACCAAAAGCATCCAAGTCTTCCGTTTTGTAGAGGAGATGGGGACATGGAAGGGGCTTGGCAAGGGGGTGGGGGGTCCAGGATGAGAAGCCCCGGGACAGGGAGAAGCGGCCTGCACAAGTTCCAGGCGGGGAGAAGAAGAGAAGGGAGGAAAGGGAGCTGCTCTTTTTAATGGGGTCTTGAAGGTGGGGGGGGGGGCGTGTTCCGCTGTGGAAAGAGAGAAGCTTCTTCCTGCCCGGATCTGGGGCAAAGGGAGTTGCAAGCAATGAAGCGGGAAAGGGGAGCGGATTGGGTATTGCAGACCCGGCTCGCCATAGTAATCATAATATAAATAAATAAATTATATTTATACCCCCCCCTCATTGTCTGGGTTTCCCCAGCCACTCTGGGCGGAAAAACATCCAAACATTCAAGTCTTCCGTTTTGTAGAGGAGATGGGGACATGGATTGCTGAATGGCAGAGGGAGAAAGGGGAAAAGATGGGGAGGAAAACAAAGGCAGGGGGGTCCTGGCAGGAAGAAGGAAGGGGTGAGGCCTTCTCCAAAGCAGCTCTTGATTTCTTGAACTCCTTTCATAAAGTAGTGGGGGCAGGGCCGGATCACTTTCTATGTACATAAGGCTGAAGTAACATAATTTATCTTGAGACATTGTTGTTCCGAATTCATTTTTTATCCTCTTCAGTCAAGAAACGGATCTTTACAAATGGCAATTTGCAATCATCATTCAGAGGAACATTCTCAGAATTGCTTCTACATTAGGGAATGCTGATTGGACACTGTTGTTGTTCTTTAGTCACTTAGACGTGTCTGACTCTTTGTGACCCCATGGACGAGAAGCACGCCAGGCACTCCTGTTTTACACTGCCTCCTACAGTCTGGTCAAACTCATGTTAGTAGCTTTGAGAGCACTGTCCAACCATCTCGTCCTCTGCATATAAGTTAAATAAGCAAGGAGACAATATACAGCCTTGTCGTACTCCTTTCCCAATTTTGAGCCAATCAGTTGTTCCATATCCAGTTCTAACTGTTGCTTCTTGTCCCACATAGAGATTTCTCAGGAGACAGATGAGGTGGTCAGGCACTCCCATTTCTTTAAGAACTTGCCATAGTTTGCTGTGGTCCACATTGTCAAAGGCTTTTGCGTAGTCAATGAAGCAGAAGTAGATGATTTTCTGGAACTCTCTAGCTTTCTCCCTAATCCAGCGCATGTTTGCAATTTGATCTCTGGTTCCTCTGCCCCTCCAAAATCCAGCTTGTACTTCTGGGAGTTCTCGGTCCGCGTACTGCTTAAGCCTGCCTTGTAGAATTTTAAGCCTGCCTTATAGAATTTTGACTGGGAGCGGCTGCTGAAAGACCTACAATGGCTCCCCATACGTTTCCGAGCACAATTCAAAGTGTGTGTGTTGACCCTTAAAGCCCTAAATGGCCTCAGCCCAGTATGCCTGAAGGAGCGTCTCCACCCCCATCATTCTGCTCGGACAGTGAGGTCCAGCGCTGAGGGCCGTCTGGCGATTCCCTCATTGCGAGAAGCAAAGCTACAGCGAACAAGGCAGAGGGCCTTCTCGGTAGTGGTGCCCACCCTGTGGAACGCCCTCCCATCAGATGTCAAAGAGATAAACAACTACCTGAGATTCAGAAGACATCTTAAGGCAGCCCTCTTCAGGGAAGTTTTTAATGTGTGACATTTTAGTGTATTTTTGGTCTCTGTGGAAGCCGCCCAGAGTGGCTGGGGAAACCCAGCCAGATGGGCGGGGTACAAATATTAAATTATTATTATTATTATTAGCATAACCTTGCTAGCGTGTGAAATGAGCACAATTTTGTGGTAGTTGGAGCATTCTTTGACGCTGCCCTTTGGGATTGCGTTCTAGACTGATCTTCTCCAATGCTCTGGCCACTGCTGAGTTTTCCAAACTTGCTGGCATATTGAGTGTAGCACCTTAACAGTATCATTTTTTAAGATTTCGCTGGAATGTCATCACTTCCATTGGCCTTGTTATTAGCAGTGCTTTCTAAGGCCCATTTGACTTCACTCTCCAGGATGTCTGGCTCAAGGTTATCAGTCACACTATCTGGGGTGTATGGGACATCCATATCTTCCTGGCATAATTCCTCTGTGTATTCTTGCCACGTCTTCTTGATGTCTTCTGCTTCTGTTAGGTCCTTACCACTTTTGTCCTTTATTATGGTAATCTTTGCATAAAATCTTCCTTTAATATCTCCAATTTTCTTGAACAGATCTCTGGTTTTTCCCCATTCTATTTTTTCCTTCTATTCTTGGCACAGCTCGTTTAAGAAGTCTCTTTTGTCTCTCCCTGCTATTCGTTGGAAGTCTGCATTCAGTTACCTGTATCTTTAACTATCTCCCTTTCATTTTGCTTGCCTTCTGTCCCCCACGGTTTGTAAAGCCTCATTGGACAACCACTTTGCTTTCTTGCATTTCCTTTTCATTGGGATGGTTTTCATTGCTGCCTCCTGTATGATGTTCCGAGCCTCCATCCATAGTTCTTCAGGCACTCTGTCCACCAAATCTAAATCCTTAAATCTGTTCCTCTCTTCCACTGTGTATTCATAAGGGATTTGATTTAGATGGTATCTTATTGGACCAGTGGTTTTCCCTCCTTTCTTCAGTTTAAGCTTGAATTTTACTATAAGAAGCTGATGATCTGAGCCACAGTCAGCTCCAGGTCTAGTTTTTGCTGACTGTATAGAGCTTCTCCATTTTTGGCTGCAAAGAATATAATCAATTTGATTCCGATGCTGCCCATCTGGTGATGTGCATGTGTAGAGTCATCTCATGTGTTGTTGGAAAAGAGTGTTTGTTATGACCAGCTTGTTCTCTTGACAGAACTCTATTAGCCTTTGCACTGCTTCGTTTTGAACTCCAAGGCCAAACTTACCAGTTGTTCCTTTTATCTCTTTGACGCTCTACTTATATTCCAGGTTCCTATGCAATATTTTTCTTTGCAGCACTGGACTTTCCTTTCACTTCCCGCAAGTGAGCGACCTTTCGGCTTCTGCCCAGCTGCTTCATCAGCTCTGGATCTACTTGTACTTGTCCTCCGCTCTTCCTCAGTAGCATATTGGATGCCTTCCGACCTGAGGGGTTCATCTTCCAGTGTCATAACTTTTATACGACCATGGAGTTTTCTCAGCAGGGATACTGGAATGGCTTGCTGCTTCCTGCTCCAGGTGGAGCACGTTTAGCCAAAACTCTCCACTTTGACCTGTCTGTCTTGGGTGGTCCTGCACGGCATAGCTCATAGCGTCTCTGAGTTATTCAAGCCCCTTTGCCATGACAAGGCAGTGATCCATGAAGGACATGGTCATTAAATATTACTTGGTACAGATCCTTGATTCAACTGATTTCTTATTATAGCAGTTACTTTTGCCAGAATTAAATATTCATTTAGTTTACAAATCCATTCCTCTTTTGTGGGTATAGTTTTTGGCTTCCACCTAGCAGCAATCACTATTCTAGCAGCTGTACTTGCATACGGAAAAGTTCTCTCCCCCCCCCCCCCCGTGGTATCTCATCATCTGTCAATCCAAGGAGATATGTCTCTGGTTTGTTTGTTTTTGATATTTTCAACATCTTCTTTAGTTCTTTGTGTACTACTATCCAAAATTTCTTAATTTCCTCACAACTACACCACATATGTGGTCCAGGCAGTGGTATTTATATGATTTCAAACAAAGCATTTCTATTTCAACCAATCATATACACCAGAGATGTCCAAGCGCTGGACTGCAATCGACAGGCAGACCTCTGTGTTGTTTTGGGTCGATTATGGGACCTTTGAAGGCCCTGCCCCTCTCCGCAAGCACTTCTGCACATGCTCCTGTTTCTGTTTTTGCTCTGCAGTTCCTTGTTTTAATGTTTGTTGTTGCAAAAAGAATTACATTTTTCTTGCATCCCCCGCCTCCTTAAAAAAGTCCATTTGCAGTTGCACATTCCTGATATTCATCATTACCTCATTTTATTATAATACACATGCGCAACAAGCACTTGCAATTTCTGCTGAATATGTTCTGATCCCTACCGCATTCTGTGACATTGTGTATGTGCATGTTGGGAACCTGTGTTACATGCAGCCATTTGCATCATGTGGCGACTCATGTTCCAGCTTTCAGCTGTATCTTTGTGATTCCCATATTAGCTCTATTTCTGCCCCAACTGGGGGGCGGCAACTTGCAAAATAATCAGTTTCATAAAGCACAGGCTACCATAATTTCTGTATTAGAAGCACACTCAAGGATTTAAAGGGGTAGACATTATCACATTTTTTGTGGCCCTTTGGGCAACTGCCACAAGGCCACTACTTCCCATACCATGCCAGCCTTGGGAAGGGAGAAGGGACAGGCAGATGGAAGGAATTGCCAAAGGTGTTTGAAAATGGGTGGAGGCTCTTGGGAAGCGGGTGCCCAATAGGGGCTTCTACAGGGGCAGCATAATGTCTTGGGCAGAATCCCTGCAGGAGCTCTGAGACTCCCTTGACTTCTTCCTTCCTCCCAGGAAGCTACAACTTGCCCTAGCTCCTGCGCTCCTCAAGAAGTTGAACCTGCAAGCCTGGTCAGGATGGACGCAGGAAGTTGGACAGCTGACCTGGTCAAGCTGTCTCCTGCATCCCTCCCTACGACCTCTGAGCATCCCCTCCCGGGACCCTCAGAGAAATCTGGTGAGTTCCAGGGGAGAGGAGATGGGGACATGGATGGCTGGGTGGTGGAGGGAGAAAGAGGAAAAGATGGAGAGGAGACCAAAGGCAGGAAGGGCCAGGCAGGAAGAAGGAAGGAAGGAAGGGAGGGAGGGAGGGAGGGGTGAGGCCTTCTCTAAAGCAGCTCTTTGTTTTTGGAATCCCTTTCATAAAGTAGTGGGGGCAGATTTTCTTTATGCTTTTAAATCTCTGGTGTTATTTCCAGTGCAGGATTAATTGATGATAATGATGTTGCACACCAATTCAGAAAAATGGGTGAAGGGGCTATGGAAATGCTTCCCGTCATTATTTATACTTCATATATTTAAATAGTTTATATTACTTTTATTTTTTTAAAGACTGGGTCAGAGTGATACATTCCACTAGCAGCAAAATACAGTAGATGCATGAACCTCCCCAGTTTGGTGGGCTTTTCGGACAAAGGACCTGTTATCATGATACACAATACCTGTGGCTGGAGGCTCTACACATAGGATTCGGCATATGAAGCTACCAAGGGTGGCCAGGACTATAAGCAAATTGTGTGAACTTACAGACAGGGGTTGTGTGTGAGAGTGAGTGAGTGGGATAATAATTTATAGCGCCCCTGTAATTCTGTCCCTCCATAAACTTACATGGAGATACAGTGGTGCAACCTTGGTACAAATTTCAAAATCAGTGCACAAAACCAACAAAGAGGGTTTATAGTGGCACCAGCTTTCCTAATCAAGAGTCCACTTTGTCAGATTGCAGCCCACAAAAGCTTAGGTCATAATACCTTTATGAGCCTTTTAGGGCTGCAAAATATGAGTAAACAGAAGCACACGAGACAGTGATTGCCAGCAACTAGGATAGCTTGAAAAAAATGATTAGACTGATGCCTGTGCTCTGCCCTCATGTTCTTAGGCAATAATGCTTCTTAATACTAGTTTCTGGAAAGCACAGGAGGGCAGAGGGCTCTTGGGCTGAAATCTTGCTTGCTGGTTTCCCCCAAGCATCTGCTTGGCCACTTTGAAAACAGGATGCTGGACTAGGTGGGGCTTTACCCAATCCAGCAGGGTCTGTTTAGGTTCTAATATATTGCAATATTTTTACAGTTACATGTAGCATAAGAACACTTCACTTTTACTTCTTACTCATAGGAGAGAATGCTGTTGGAGCCTGAGATAATTTCCTCACTTGAAAAAGAAAAAGACAGATGTTTCTTATAAGCCAGTCTTATAAGCCAGTTCCACCGTAGATCTCTATTATAAAATGATGGTGCTTTCTTAAGTGTGAATGGAGTGATCATGGGTTGCTCTTGCCATTATCTCATCTTTAGTCCTAAAAATTTGGAACATGGAGACAGTGGACAATGGAGTGAAAATAAGAGAAGGTGCACATGGGAATTCACATGTGTTCAGTTCTTTTTTTGTCTTTATTAAAAGTCTAACAAGATTCTCTCTCCCCCCCCACTCCCAAACAGGTGAGGAAGATGGCGGTCAGAATTCTACGGAGCCATCTGTGAATTCATTAGGGAGAACAAAGAAACAGTTTAAATGCAGGGAATGTGGAATGTGCTTTAGTCACTGTGGAAGAATGAGGATGTTGGTTTCTGTTTTCCTTCACTGTGCAGCAACTGCAGTCACAAGACAGGTGTTTACATTCCACAGTCTGTACTGTTGGGTTTCTCACGGGAAAGGGAGACTGGATGTGACGTACACTGGTTTCCTGTTTTTACACTGTGTGTTTTTCTCTCCAAGCAGTCAAGGAGAGAGGATGCATTTTCTCTGCTCCTGCAGAGGCAAGATGTCTTTCTGTAATATACCAGCTTTGAACTGTAAATAAAGCAATGTAGAGTATGTAGCACGTATTGCTCATCCTTCCGCTGGGCACCAGAGACTCTGCTTTAAATCAACACGTGGTTATGGACTCCAGAGGTCGAATCGGAGTGCCGGCAAAGGATCGGAATGCAGAGGGACGGATCGGAAAGGAATCTGCTCTGCGCGTAGAAGTGATTGATGAGGTATGTGCTACTGCTCCGGGCAGCCTGCCAGCTTCAAGATAATGGCTTTATGGCTGGACTTTGAACTTTTAAAGCCGGTTTTGCAGGAATAGGCAAAAGGCTCCCAGGCACAAGTCACTATGCTGGGGAAATCGAAAGTAACTTTTAAGTGTGCCTTTGTAATGAGGCAGCTGCAGCAGTGACGCAGCAAGATTTAAAGCAGCATATGACGCTGAAGGCTAATGCCAGAGTCATGATGGCCCTTCAGGATGCTTGTGGGATTCCTAAGCTCAACAAGAAAAATTACAGCGACTGGGTTCAGTATGCAGAGGCAATTCTGCGGAAGAGGGTTTGTTTGAGGTGATTACAGGAACCCCCCCAGTTCCAGTTACAGATGCATGGGAAGCTAAGGATTCCAAAGCAAGGGAACTCTTACATTGATAGTATCCCCAGAAGAGCTCTGTCTATTGCGTGATAAGACCTCAGCCAGAGAAATTTGGGACGCTCTGAAAGAGGCTCACTTAAGGACAGAAGCTGGATCAACTATGTTTTACTTTAACAAGCTGCACAATATGGCTCTTGCTGAAGGTGGAGATGTGCGTTTACATCTCATGGAGATGCAAAATCTCAGACATGAGCTGCAACAGAGAGGACTCAACTTTCCAGAGGCTGTGTATTCTTTCATGATACTACAATCTTTGGGTTCAGGTTGGGAGTCTGTTGCAACCCAGATTGCTGTGCAACCAACTGCTCAGCTGACAGTGGACTTTGTTACTGCCGTGATTTTAAATGAAGCAGATCGCCGGGGTGCTAGCTGCATGGGCAAGGGAGTCTTCACAGACGTCATCCCATAGTGCAGTGGAACCACCAGATGGCGCCAAAGCTTTGAAGGCAGTGAAATGCTACTCGTGTGGACGTCTAGGCCATATGAAGAGGGAATGCAGACATCCCAGGGCCAAGACAGAGCAGCGCAGCGAAGGCTCATCGCGCGGAAAAGGCCGAGGCAAAGGCAAAGGTCCGGTGTCTAGGACAACGCAGCACAAGGCTATGGTTTCACGCTTCACTCCAAAGGTTGCAGAGGTCCAGAAGACGTCTAGATCTTTCTTCGTTGTTGATTCAGCGGCGACCCACCACATGTGCAACGATAAGAAACTGTTTGTGTCTTTTACACCGCAGGAAGGTGCGATTCACCAGGCGGATGACCACACTATTCCCAGTAAAGGCTACGGAACTGTTGTTCTTCACAGTTTGGACTTATCGATACAGAATGTGCTTTACGTGCCAGACGCCAAACATAATCTGCTCAGCGTTGGACAGCTGAATGAGCGGAACATTGACGTTTCCTTCAAGAACAAGAAGTGCATCATCACAAAGAAAAATGATTATGTATTGCATGCAGAATATGTTGATCATTTGTTTGTTTTGTATTATGATGATGTGGTGCAGGATGACACTTGTTGCATTGCAGGTTCTAACAAAAGTTTGCATGCAGAATGTATTCACGATTTTCATCGCAAATTTGGTCATTTGCATTTTGAGGCAGTATCTAAAATGCCTGCCTTGGTTGAAGGTATGACTATTAAACCCTGCAGGTACCACATGAAGTGCAAAGCATGCGCAGCAAACAAGGTGAAAATGGCTGCGAAAGGTAAGGTGTCTAGTAGGAAAGCTACAGAACCATACCAGGTTGTTCATGCTGATTTGGTTGGACCACTTGCGCCCTCTTTGGGTGGAAATAGATACTTCATGGTTCTCATTGATGCATTTTCTAGATATATTTTTGTGTACAATCTCAAGCAGAAATCGGAGGCTTTTCCTAGGTTCAAGGAATTCTGTGCTTGGTTGGAAAATGTGCATGGTAAGAAGATAAAGACTCTTTTCAGTGATCGCGGGGGGGAATTCACTTCTCAGCAGTTTGAAGCTTTTCTGACTGAGAAAGGAATTCAACACGATTTGTCTAGTCCTCGCTCGCCATGGCAGAATGGACTTGCGGAACGGGCAAATCAAACATTGCTTCAAGGATTAAAAACCTTGCTGCATGATGCCAATCTTCCAGAGAGTTATTGGGCCGAATCTCTCTCGTGTTTTGTTTACAGTTACAATCGCAGGTTATCTTCAGCGATTGGTTGTACCCCCTATGAGAAGATGTTTGGCAAGAAGCCATACATCAAACACATGAAGATTTTGGTTCTGACATGTGGGTTCACTCACCACAAAACTCCAAGTTAGACAAGCGTGGATTGCATGGTATCTTTCTAGGTTATCAGAAAGGGTCTTACAGAATAATGATGACTGACTCTAAGACAATTAAGCTCACGAGAAGTGTCGAGTACAATGCAAAGTGGGGGGAGAATGTGGGAATTTTCCAATGTTATCCTGATGACGGTGATGAGACTGAGGATAGTCAAAAGCAACCACAACAGCCCACACCCACTGATGAAGGTTCTGAGTCTGAATCTGAAACTGAATCGGGTGATTCAGAGGATTTCAAGAGTGCGAAAGCCTCTATGCGACCCTCTGAAAGCTCTGATCAAGAATTGGAGGAACCATTGTTCACAATAGGTCGTTTTTCTCCTAAGAAGGAAGAGGAGAGTGTTGAAGACTTAAGGCTAATTCGTAGGTCACAGAGAGCCACAAAAGGCAAACCTCCAAAGAGATTTGCTGATGAGTTTGCTACGATAGCAGTAACAGCTGTTAAAAGCTCCAAGAAGGTATTTGAACCTTCAAGTTTCCAAGAAATCCAGGGTTTGGATTCAAAGGAAGCTGAGCCATGGTTAAATGCCATGAAGGCTGAGCTTGATTCCTTAGAAAGGAACAAAACATGGGAGCTAGTTCCAGTAGTTCCAGGAATGAAACTGCTTGGAAGCAAATGGGTCTTCAAAGCGAAGACAGATCAAAATGGCAAGATAGTCAGACACAAAGCCAGATTGGTAGCCAGAGGTTTTGCACAGGTACCAGGTGAAGACTATCACGAGACCTATTCACCCACAGTGAGATATGAAAGCATTAGGCTTATGCTCAAGCTAGCTGCAGAGGAAAATCTACACATTAGTCACCATGATATTAATACAGCTTTTCTGTACGGATCTCTAGATGAATCACTTTATATGCTTCCACCTGATGGCGTACAGGTAAAACAGGGATTTGTTTGTGCTCTGAAGAAATCCCTTTATGGTCTCAAACAAAGTGCACGGTGTTGGCACACAAAACTCACTGAAGTATTGTTTTCTCTAGGTTTTCAGCAAGGGAAAGCTGATCCATGTGTATTTGTCAAAGAGGAGGGGCAAAAGAAACTGTACTGTTTGTTTTATGTTGATGATTTATTATTCTTTTGGAAAGATGTTGCAATGTACAATAGCGCCCTAGCTCAACTGAAAGAGCACTTTGACATGAAAGATCTTGGTGAGGTAAACAACTACCTATCTCTGGAAATAGAGAGAGATCAAGATGGTAACATTCTAGTACACCAGTCACGGAAAATTGCTGATGTGTTAAGCAAACTAAATCTGATGGATGCTAACCCTGTAGACACACCGATGACAACAGGTTATCAGGTAGATGACACTGAAGAAGCATTTTCTGACACTACACTGTACAGGAGTGTGCTAGGCAAGCTAAACTTCATTGCCAGATGTTCAAGACCAGACATTGCTGTTAGCTGTAATTTGCTAAGCAGACAAGTCAACAATCCTAGTGTCAAGGATTGGAAAGCTCTGAAACGCATAGCGCGGTATTTGAAAGGCACTATGCATTACAGACTGAGATTTAACAATCAGAAGTCTGGTGGTCTTGAGATATTTGCAGATGCAAGTTTTGGAAGTGACGCTACAGACAGGAAAAGTACGTCTGGAGTTTGCTATATGTACAATCAGAGTCTGTTTGATTGGTCATGCAAGAAGCAAACAACAGTTAGCTTAAGTACTTGTGAAGCCGAACTGAATGCACTGTCTTATTCACTTAAGGATTGTGAATGGTTAGTACAATTGTGCAAAGATATGAAAATTCCTGTCAAATGTCCAATCCAGGTTTACCAGGACAACAAAGCATGTTTGGCTTTGCTGAAGTCTGAAGGTTGTAAGCAAAGCACAAAGCACTTGCAATTAAAGTTGCAGCATGCTAGGGAATGTATTCAGAAGGGACTCGTAACGGTGTCCTATATGCCAGGTAATGAAATTCCTGCTGATGTATTGTCCAAGATTGTATCAAGGGATCAACACTGTACCTATGTGCAGAAGTTGGGTTTGTACTGATATTGTACGAACACGCTGCCCAGTGATGTTCACAGAAAGGGGAGGATGTTGGTTTCTGTTTTCCTTCACTGTGCAGCAACTGCAGTCACAAGACAGGTGTTTACATTCCACAGTCTGTACTGTTGGGTTTCTCACGGGAAAGGAGACTGGATGTGACGTACACTGGTTTCCTGTTTTCACTGTGTGTTTTCTCTCCAAGCTGTCGAGGAGAGAGGATGCATTTCTCTGCTCCAGCAGAGGCAAGATGTCTTTCTGTAATATACCAGCTTTGAACTGTAAATAAAGCAATGTAGAGTATGTAGCACGTATTGCTCATCCTTCCGCTGGGCACCAGAGACTCTGCTTTAAATCAACAGAGGATACACCAACAAACTCACACAGGAGAGAAACCATTTGAATGTATGGACTGTGGAAAGAGCTTCAGTCAAAGTGGAAACCTTAGAAAACATCAACGAACGCACACCAGGGAGAAACCATATAAATGCATTGAATGTGGAAAGAGCTTCAGTGCAAGTGGAGCCCTTAGAAGACATCAACGAACTCACACGGGGGAGAAACCATTTAAATGCATTGAATGTGGAAAGAGCTTCAGTGAAAGTGGTCACCTTAGAAGTCATCAACGAACTCACACGGGGGAGAAACCATTTAAATGCATTGAATGTGGACAGAGCTTCAGTCGTAGTGGAGCCCTTAGAACACATCAACAAACTCACACAGGGGAGAAACCGTTTGAATGTATGGAATGTGGAAAGCGCTTCAGTGAAAGTAGAAATCTTAGAAGACATCAACGAACTCACATGGGGGAGAAACCATTTAAATGCATTGAATGTGGAAAGAGCTTCAGTCTTAGTGGAGTCCTTAGAATACATCAACGAACTCATATGGCAGAGAAACAATTTAAATGCATTGAATGTGGAAAGAGCTTCACTCAAAGTGGAGTCCTTAGAATACATCAACGAACTCATACAGGGGAGAAACCATTTAAATGCATTGAATGTGGAAAGAGCTTCACTCAAAGTGGAGACCTTAGAATACATCAACGAAATCATACAGGGGAGAAACCATTTAAATGTATTGAATGTGGAAAGAACTTCAGTGAAAGTAGAAGCCTTAGAAGACATCAACGAACTCACACAGGGGAGAAACCATTTAAATGTATTGAATGTGGAAGTAGCTTCAGTGAAAGTAGAAACCTTAGAATACATCAACGAACTCACACAGGGGAGAAACCATTTAAATGTATTGAATGTGGAAAGAACTTCAGTGAAAGTAAAAACCTTAGAATACATCAACGAACTCACACTGGGGAGAAACCATTTAAATGTATTGAATGTGGAAAGAGCTTCAGTTGTACTGGAGCCCTTAGACTACATCAACGAACTCACTCGGGGGAGAAACCGTTTAAATGCATTGAATGTGGAAAGAGTTTTAGTCGTAGTGGTCCCCTTAGAAGACATCAACAAACACACACGGGGGAGAAACCATTTAAATGCATTGAATGTGGAAAGGGCTTCAGTCACAGTGGAAACCTTCGAAGACATCAACGAACTCACACGGGGGAGAAACCGTTTGAATGTATGGAATGTGGAAACAGCTTCAGTGAAAGTAGAAACCTTAGAATACATCAACGAACTCACACAGGGGAGAAACCATTTAAATGCATTGAATGTGGAAAGAGCTTCAGTCGTAGTGGAGTCCTTAGAATACATCAACGAACTCATACGGTAGAGAAACAATTTAAATGCATTGAATGTGGAAATAGCTTCAGTCAAAGTGGAAACCTTCGAAGACATCAACGAACTCACACAGGGGAGAAACCATTTAAATGCATTGAATGCGGAAATAGCTTCATTCGTAGTGAAGACCTTAGAATACATCAACGAACTCACACAGGAGAGAAACCATTTACATGTATTGAATGTGGAAAGGGCTTCAGTCAAAATGGAGCCCTTAGAATCCATCAACGAACTCATACGGTAGAGAAACATTTTAAATGCATTGAATGTGGAAATAGCTTCAGTCACAGTGGAAGCCTTCGAAGACATCAACGAACTCACATGGGGGAGGAATCATTTAAATGCATTGAATGTGGAAAGAGCTTCAGTCGTAGTGGAAACCTTCGAAGACATCAACAAACACACGGGGGAGAAACCATTTAAATGCATTGAATGTGGAAAGGGCTTCAGTCAAAATGGAGGCCTTAGAATCCATCAACGAACTCACATGGGGGAGAAACCATTTCAATGCATTGAATGTGGAAAGAGCTTCAGACATAGTGGATACCTTAGAATACATCAACGAACTCATACGGCAGAGAAACCATTTAAATGTATTGAATGTGGAAAGGACGGAGTGCAGACCTTAATATTTATAAGCGAATTCACCCTGGTGAAAAGCCATATCAATGTATGCAGTGTTCCACTCAAGGTTCACTCATTACTTCACATCAAGAAACTCATATAGGCAGATATCAATTTTAAATACATGGAACCCATGTGATGTTTTGGTGTTTGTATTTAAATTTTTATACACATATATATGTATTAAACTAATGAAGATCACCTGTGCTAAATGTACAAAGTAAGTTGCAAGTTGTTGCTAGATAAACAGGGGGAGAGTGTGAATCTGGAATGCTCAAGGTGTGTGATGAATCTGTTGAGTTTTGACCCCTGCCCTTCACTGCCAAAATGATGGGCTGCCCTTGTCTTGTGGATCAGCATCTGTCAGGCTTCAGGGAATTGGCTTCCTTCCCCCTTGGCCGTAGATAAGCAGAACAAATGAAAAGGAGTCTTCTTACCAGTTAGAAACTTTAATGATCCCAGCTAGCGAACAAAGAACCCGTCTTTTAGGAATGGCAGTGCTCCCAATGAAGAGGTCCACCCCCTCACATCCCTAGTCACCCCGTCACTTCTCCGTCTCGTAATCTTAGGTAGTTCCCCCTGTGTTTTCCGTCCTGCCACTTTCGCAGTTCTCCCTGACCTTGGGGAAAGCAGATGGATGCTTTCCAGAGACAGTGAATCTGTTAACTCTCTCTCTTCCAGTGTTCTGCAAGCTGTTCCCCATCTAGTATTTCCCAGCTTCTGCCTTCTGAACTATGTTCCTCTGCAAACCACTGTTCCAAATCTATACAGTCCTCCTGCTCCTGGGAAGATTCAGGAGGAGGTGCCCACAAATGTGCCTCAGTGCAGCTCTCCTCAGCTGGGTCCCTGGTTAGGTTTTGGTTTAGGGGAGAAAGCATGGGCCTGGCCCTTGGGTGGGGGCGAGGGGAGAAGGGAAGAGAAGCAGAGGGGATGCTTCCTTGCAAGGCAAGTTCTTGTTTCTCCTGAGTGCGCGCCTGTAATTAGCGAGCGTGCTTTTATCTGGAGTGAATCCCTTTGTCTTGGAGTGCAAGATGATTCAGGAGGCCTTAGAGCAAAGCACGTGTATCGCACATGTGCCTTGAGAGCAATGGTAGAGGGATGGTCGGGGTGCTTAAAAGGAGGCTGTTGTTTCTTTGGGGGGGGGGGAGAGTCTTAGCGACGTCGACCAGGAAGAGCCAAGCGCGCCTACAGGATACATGTGCTTGCTACTCTGAATTGAAAGATGGGCAGTGGAAGTTGCACATGCTTATGCTAAAAGCATATCTAATGAAGATTAAGTTAATGGCAACCTTTTTTTTAATTCATATTCTTTATTGATTAAAAGAATTTGCATGTCTATACAAATATTATGTACTATCTCTTAACAAGTAGAAAATAAGAAAATAATATAAAATAGAAAATTTATAAATAAAAAATAAATAAGTAACAAAGATAAGAAACCAAGAAATAATAGTAAGAAAAAAAGACAAAGTTATTTACATAGTAAAAGTACTCAACAACACAATCCTTCCCATCCTTCTCATTATATTGCTTGATATAACATTCTTTTTTATCCAGGCTTACATTATATAATATCATTTCTTTCTGCTTTGTATACATTTCTTTTCTTTACAAATATCACTCAGTTTCTGCTCATATGGAGTTATTTGTACAATAAAGTTTTATATAATTCTTAATTATTATCCATTCTCTAGTTGTTTTTTGTTTCCATATTCCTCTAACTGATCTCGTCAATTTTGCTAATTGTAGATATTATAACATGAGTATCTGCCAGTCTGTAATCTCTGGGAGCGTTTCATTTTTCTAGTTCCTTGCTATAACGGTTCTAGCTGCTGTCATACCATACATAAACAATGATCTTATAACTTTTTAAATTTCTGATGGTAATATACCAAGTAGGAAAATCTTTGGCGTTTTTTTTTTTAAAAAGTAATTTTAAATAGTTTCTTAAACTCGATATAAATATCATTCCAGTATTTGCCAATGGCAAACACCACCACATATGATAGCATGACCCCTCCTCTTTTTTACGTCAGGTTGATGTTTTCCCTTTATACATTTTAGCAAGCTTTTTTGAGGTAAGATGCCATCTATATACCACTCCCTGCAAGGCCTTTCCCACCTGGCCTACGGGGCGGGGCCCAGACTCACCCAGCCCTACTATGTGAAATATGTATTCTGTAGTTGACCTCCTTTGTAATGTGTTGTTTTGAAATCTTTAAGATAATAGTTTAGTTTTCTGTTACGTTGCTTTGACCGTATACTCTATATTTCACATTTTTCACATTGTTTTATTTATGTTTTATTGACTTAGTGTGCTGTGAACCGCTTTGAGGTTTTTCTTGAAAATATAAAGTGGAATAGAAATTAAATAAAAAAAGTTTCGAGCAGGGATATCCAACATGGGGTTGCTCAGATGTTGGGCAACAACTCCCGTTAGCCTCAGCCCGTACGGCCAAGATTGATGGGAGTTGTAGTTCAAAAGCTCAAGGGTGGAAAATCTCATGTTTCTTACAACATTTCATTATGAATCATTATAGGTAAAACTTTTGTTGCTACAGAGCTCATTTTTAGGGAGCAGCTCATCACTTCTTTTTTATAAACAAACCCAAATATATTGACACACTACTTTAAAATCAAATTTCAGAACAGAGGAAAACATAAACTTTTTTTTTTAAAAAAGACCTTTTTTAACTTTACAAAAAATAGTGTTATCAATGCATGATTTGCTTTTCATATGTATAAAAATGTTTATTTCCTGGTCCACCTCCCATCACTGTGGGGAGAGCCTGGGGCACGGGATAAGAATGCAGGGTCGGCCTGACATCCATCAGTTCTCTGGCTCCGACACCGGCCATCCAGGCATTTCTGCAAAACTCACAGTCAGGACATGAAGGCGAGAGCCACCCTCTCTTTGTGACCCCCACCCTGTCTGAGGAAATCCCGTATACAAATAGCCAATTCAATTTCCTAGCTGCCAGCCTTTATGTGGCCAAAATGGAACCCTTCTTCCAAGGAAGAGAGGGAGGTACCAGTAACCTTGAGGCAGCTCCATTGGTTACGTATATCCAATAAATTTTTAGGTGGGGGGAAAAGATAGCAGTGGAGTGTGCTGGAAAAGGGAAATGTTTTGGATCAGAAGCACTCAGTGCCTCAGCATTTTCATCCATGTCTTTACTGGACAGGCTGCTCTGGTGCACTGGAGATAGAGAGAGTACCTTGCCTTCAACTTCTCAATGGCACCATTCACCTCCCATCATCCACAGCCATAGATGACGATTGCTGAGCCTGATGGGGGTTGTAATTCAGCAACATCTGGAGGGCCAGAGGTTCCCAAACTTTCCTGCAGGCTCCGTCCTAAGACCGAGTTCATCAGAGTTGGGTCCTTGTTGACTAAGAGTGCCGGGGATGATGGGAGTTGTAGTCCAACAACATCTAGGGACCCAAGATTGAATGACGTCGGCTTGTAGGATATATTGTTGCCTAGGCTAAGCAGTCCTGGGTCTTGGGAGGAGGCCACACGTATACAATCTTGAGTTTCATGATGGAAGAAAGGAAGGATATGGCAGCAGAAAAGTAGAATGTTTCTTAAATAAATCAAGGCCCCTGGTTGCTTTTTGCTAAGCCCTGCTATATAGGCCTGCAGGACTCCGTCTCATGTTGGATTTTGGGCAGGGGGAAGTGTGTTGCCAGAATACTTTTTTCATTCAGCTTGCATTCTTTGTGTATAAAGAATGTAAATAATTTTAACTGATTTTAATAGCGTTCTGATATTGCTTTAAACTGCCGAGGGTGGGGCCTTATAGTGAAGGGTGGCAAAAAAATAATCTGAATACAGTGCTCTGCATTGGGATACAAAAGGAGCAAGCTAGAATGAGTTTTGTTTGCCTAACTGGGCTCCCAAAATTGTTTCCTATGGTAATGACCCAGAAGTGAGTGAAAAGCAAAATGAAAGCTATTCAGTTAGCTAACCTTGACCGTGGCAGAAATGCATTTTCCCACCTTCCCTTGAAACAGCCTTGCCCTACAACGCTGTGTCACAAGCTGTGCATGGCAACGGTCCCAGATCTCTAAAGGCAGGCAGTGGGGATGAGTGATGTGTTGCCCTGTGAGGAACACAAAACGGCACTGGAGGCTGCCATTGTGGGCTCCATTGTGTTCACTGTCACCTCCTGATTGCTTGCCTTCTCCACATCCACACCACATTTAAATCACTCTAGTACCACTTCAGTCAGTCATGGATTCCCCCAAAGCATTCTGGGAGCTGTAGTGAGTCTGGCTGGCTGCTGCTGTTGCTGCTGCATGTCACTGTTCACTGTTTCTGTATGTCTGTGAGGGGAATACAGGACACTGCAAAAGACACAGGGTGCCATAAGCTAGACAGAGAGTGATCCCTCCCTATACATGTAAATAGAGAGACTTCTGTTCAGGAGATTTCTGTATAAATAACTCTTTATATAGGGGAAATGGGGACTAAGTGAGGTTGGAGTGGAACCATGTTTGCATGAATATGGCAATGTAAAATATGTTCTCCATTTAATTTTTTATTAAAATAATCCATTCAGTTACCCAGAAGAGTCATTAGGCTTTTTTTGCTGTAAGCTACTTCATACATTGTAAGAAGTGGGTCAGGAAACCCTTGATCCCGCTCCTTAAAATACCAAATGGACTCCTAAATAAATATGCATAGGCCCCGGCTGCACTGCAGCCCACATCTCAGAATAACAGATAGGCACCATACTGAGATTTCTGTAACTACTCCATACAGGGCATGTTATAAGGTGATAGTAAACCTGCTGCATACATGTTATCTATGTGCTTTGTGGAGTATGTTTGGGGGCTTAGAGGAAATTTCCTCAACTACAACCCAAAACGTCTTATTTACCTACCACATATTGTCTGCCTCTTAGGTGCAAAAAAAGTGGCAGCCCTAATTCCTAGACTGGCCCTTTGCAGGATCACATTCCATGGCTTTCCAATGAAGCTGCATTGAAGAATGTTAATGGATGAGAGAGGCTGCTGTTTTTAAAAATGTTTTTATTAAATTCTTGGGTCCCTGTTTTCAAGTCACAGAATCCTTCAAACAAATCAGTCCTATTCAGAGTGAGACAGTACTGTTCTAGGCAATATGGAGTTGGGAGGGGGAAGAAAAGTGGGGAGAGAGGGGGAAGGAAAGCGAGAAAGAAATAAACATTTCATTCATTTCTATAGTATGTGAGCTTTTGTGTCAGCGTCAGGTAAACAGGTATTTTATTTTTATTGGCAGTGGGAGAGACCAGAGGGCTCAGGAAGGTGGTGTTGATTTAAAGCAGAGTCTGGTGCCCAGCGGAAGGATGAGGAGTACGTGCTACATACTCTATATTGCTTTATTTACAGTTCAAAGCTGGTATATTACAGAAAGACATCTTGCCTCTGCCGGAGCAGAAAATGCATCCTCTCTCCTCGACAGCTCGGAGAGAATCACACAGTGAAAAACAGGAAACCAGTGTACGTCACATCCAGTCTCCCTTTCCCGTGAGAAACTCCAACAGTACAGACTGTGGAATGTAAACACCTGTCTCGTGACAAGCAGAGCTGCACAGTGAAGGAAAGCAGAAACCAACATCCTCCCCTTTCTGTGAACATCACTGGGCAGCGTGTTCAGTACAGTATCAGTACAAACCCAACTTCTGCACATAGGTACAGTGTTGATCCCTTGATACAATCTTGGACAATACATCAGCAGGAATTTCATTACCTGGCATATAGGACACCGTTACGAGTCCCTTCTGAATACATTCCCTAGCATGCTGCAACTTTAATTGCAAGTGCTTTGTGCTTTGCTTACAACCTTCAGACTTCAGCAAAGCCAAACATGCTTTGTTGTCCTGGTAAACCTGGATTGGACATTTGACAGGAATTTTCATATCTTTGCACAATTGTACTAACCATTCACAATCCTTAAGTGAATAAGACAGTGCATTCAGTTCGGCTTCACAAGTACTTAAGCTAACTGTTGTTTGCTTCTTGCATGACCAATCAAACAGACTCTGATTGTACATGTAGCAAACTCCAGACGTACTTTTCCTGTCTGTAGCGTCACTTCCAAAACTTGCATCTGCAAATATCTCAAGACCACCAGACTTCTGATTGTTAAATCTCAGTTTGTAATGCATAGTGACTTTCAAATACCGCGCTATGCGTTTCAGAGCTTTCCAATCCTTGACACTAGGATTGTTGACTTGTCTGCTTAGCAAATTACAGCTAACAGCAATGTCTGGTCTTGAACATCTGGCAATGAAGTTTAGCTTGCCTAGCACACTCCTGTACAGTGTAGTGTCAGAAAATGCTTCTTCAGTGTCATCTACCTGATAACCTGTTGTCATCGGTGTGTCTACAGGGTTAGCATCCATCAGATTTAGTTTGCTTAACACATCAGCAATTTTCCGTGACTGGTGTACTAGAATGTTACCATCTTGATCTCTCTCTATTTCCAGAGATAGGTAGTTGTTTACCTCACCAAGATCTTTCATGTCAAAGTGCTCTTTCAGTTGAGCTAGGGCGCTATTGTACATTGCAACATCTTTCCAAAAGAATAATAAATCATCAACATAAAACAAACAGTACAGTTTCTTTTGCCCCTCCTCTTTGACAAATACACATGGATCAGCTTTCCCTTGCTGAAAACCTAGAAAACAATACTTCAGTGAGTTTTGTGTGCCAACACCGTGCACTTTGTTTGAGACCATAAAGGGATTTCTTCAGAGCACAAACAAATCCCTGTTTTACCTGTACGCCATCAGGTGGAAGCATATAAAGTGATTCATCTAGAGATCCGTACAGAAAAGCTGTATTAATATCATGGTGACTAATGTGTAGATTTTCCTCTGCAGCTAGCTTAAGCATAAGCCTAATGCTTTCATATCTCACTGTGGGTGAATAGGTCTCGTGATAGTCTTGACCTGGTACCTGTGCAAAACCTCTGGCTACCAATCTGGCTTTGTGTCTGACTATCTTGCCATTTTGATCTGTCTTCGCTTTGAAGACCCATTTGCTTCCAAGCAGTTTCATTCCTGGAACTACTGGAACTAGCTCCCATGTTTTGTTCCTTTCTAAGGAATCAAGCTCAGCCTTCATGGCATTTAACCATGGCTCAGCTTCCTTTGAATCCAAACCCTGGATTTCTTGGAAACTTGAAGGTTCAAATACCTTCTTGGAGCTTTTAACAGCTGTTACTGCTATCGTAGCAAACTCATCAGCAAATCTCTTTGGAGGTTTGCCTTTTGTGGCTCTCTGTGACCTACGAATTAGCCTTAAGTCTTCAACACTCTCCTCTTCCTTCTTAGGAGAAAAACGACCTATTGTGAACAATGGTTCCTCCAATTCTTGATCAGAGCTTTCAGAGGGTCGCATAGAGGCTTTCGCACTTTCGAAATCCTCTGAATCACCCGATTCAGTTTCAGATTCAGACTCAGAACCTTCATCAGTGGGTGTGGGCTGTTGTGTTTGCTTTTGACTATCCTCAGTTTCATCACCGTCATCAGGATAACATTGGAAAATTCCCACATTCTCCCCCACTTTGCATTGTACTCAACACTTCTCGTGAGCTTAATTGTCTTAGAGTCAGTCATCATTATTCTGTAAGACCCTTTCTGATAACCTAGAAAGATACCATGCAATCCACGCTTGTCTAACTTGGAGTTTTGTGGTGAGCGAACCCACATGTCAGAACCAAAAATCTTCATGTGTTTGATGTATGGCTTCTTGCCAAACATCTTCTCATAGGGGGTACAACCAATCGCTGAAGATAACCTGCGATTGTAACTGTAAACAAAACACGAGAGAGATTCGGCCCAATAACTCTCTGGAAGATTGGCATCATGCAGCAAGGTTTTTAACCCTTGAAGCAATGTCTGATTTGCCCGTTCCGCAAGTCCATTCTGCCATGGCGAGCGAGGACTAGACAAATCGTGTTGAATTCCTTTCTCAGTCAGAAAAGCTTCAAACTGCTGAGAAGTGAATTCCCCCCCGCGATCACTGAAAAGAGTCTTTATTTTCTTACCATGCACATTTTCCAACCAAGCACAGAATTCCTTGAACCTAGGAAAAGCCTCCGATTTCTGCTTGAGATTGTACACAAAAATATATCTAGAAAATGCATCAATGAGAACCATGAAGTATCTATTTCCACCCAAAGAGGCGCTAGTGGTCCAACCAAATCAGCATGAACAACCTGGTATGGTTCTGTAGCTTTCCTACTAGACACCTTACCTTTCGCAGCCATTTTCACCTTGTTTGCTGCGCATGCTTTGCACTTCATGTGGTACCTGCAGGGTTTAATAGTCATACCTTCAACCAAGGCAGGCATTTTAGATACTGCCTCAAAATGCAAATGACCAAATTTTCGATGAAAATCGTGAATACATTCTGCATGCAAACTTTTGTTAGAACCTGCAATGCAACAAGTGTCATCCTGCACCACATCATCATAATACAAAACAAACAAACGATCAACATATTCTGCATGCAATACATAATCATTTTTCTTTGTGATGATGCACTTCTTGTTCTTGAAGGAAACGTCAATGTTCCGCTCATTCAGCTGTCCAACGCTGAGCAGATTATGTTTGGCGTCTGGCACGTAAAGCACATTCTGTATCGATAAGTCCAAACTGTGAAGAACAACAGTTCCGTAGCCTTTACTGGGAATAGTGTGGTCATCCGCCTGGTGAATCGCACCTTCCTGCGGTGTAAAAGACACAAACAGTTTCTTATCGTTGCACATGTGGTGGGTCGCCGCTGAATCAATAACGAAGAAAGATCTAGACGTCTTCTGGACCTCTGCAACCTTTGGAGTGAAGCGTGAAACCATAGCCTTGTGCTGCGTTGTCCTAGACACCGGACCTTTGCCTTTGCCTCGGCCTTTTCCGCGCGATGAGCTTTCGCTGCGCTGCTCTGTCTTGGCCCTGGGATGTCTGCATTCCCTCTTCATATGGCCTAGACGTCCACACGAGTAGCATTTCACTGCCTTCAAAGCTTTGGCGCCATCTGGTGGTTCCACTGCACTATGGGATGACGTCTGTGAAGACTCCCCCTTGCCCATGCAGCTAGCACCCGGCGATCTGCTTCATTTAAAATCACGGCAGTAACAAAGTCCACTGTCAGCTGAGCAGTTGGTTGCACAGCAATCTGGGTTGCAACAGACTCCCAACCTGAACCCAAAGATTGTAGTATCATGAAAGAATACACAGCCTCTGGAAAGTTGAGTCCTCTCTGTTGCAGCTCATGTCTCAGATTTTGCATCTCCATCAGATGTAAACGCACATCTCCACCTTCAGCAAGAGCCATATTATGCAGCTTGTTAAAGTAAAACATAGTGGATCCAGCTTCTGTCCTTAAGTGAGCCTCTCTCAAAGCGTCCCAAATTTCTCTGGCTGAGGTCTTATCACGCAATAGACAGAGCTCTTCTGGGGATACTATCAATGTAAGAGTTCCCCTTGCTTTGGAATCCTTAGCTTTCCATGCATCTGTAACCGGAACTGGGGGGGTTTCTGTAATCACCTCAAACAAACCCTCTTTCCGCAGAATTGCCTCTGCATACTGAACCCAGTCGCTGTAATTTTTCTTGTTGAGCTTAGGAATCCCACAAGCATCCTGAAGGGCCATCATGACTCTGGCATTAGCCTTCAGCGTCATATATGCTGCTTTAAATCTTGCTGCGTCACTGCTGCAGCTGCCTTATTACAAGGCGCACTTAAAAGTTACTTCGATTTCCCCAGCATAGTGACTTGTGCCTGGGAGCCTTTTGCCTATTCCCGGCAAAACCGGCTTTAAAAGTTCAAAGTCCAGCCATAAAGCCATTAACTTGAAGCTGGCAGGCTGCCCGGAGCAGTAGCACATACCTCATCAATCACTTCTACGCGCAGAGCAGATTCCTTTCCGATCTGTCCCTCTGCATTCCGATCCTTTTGCCGGCACTCCGATTCGACTTCTGGAGCCCATAACCACGTGTTGATTTAAAGCAGAGTCTGGTGCCCAGCGGAAGGATGAGGAGCAGAAAATGCATCCTCTCTCCTCGACAGCTCGGAGAGAATCACACAGTGAAAAACAGGAAACCAGTGTACGTCACATCCAGTCTCCCTTTCCCGTGAGAAACTCCAACAGTACAGACTGTGGAATGTAAACACCTGTCTCGTGACAAGCAGAGCTGCACAGTGAAGGAAAGCAGAAACCAACAGGTGGTCGGTTGCAGGATATTCGTCAAAGCAACGCCCAATCTCTGTGGTGTTTCAGAGTGACCCGCAATGGCTGTTCACACATGCGAGGGAGCCATTGGCTGCTGCAGTCAACATGTAGTGACCGTGCGTGTCTAAAATCCCAGGAGGCAGAGACCCAAATCTGGACCGAGACAAGGGGATGGCAGATCTCTAGCTAGGGACTGACCTGTGGGAATGTTTAGAAAGGCAGGAGAGGATATATTATTTGATGATATCCTTACTAACTTGCGTTAAGAAGTTCTCTATCTTAGCATAATTCAAACATTCTCCTTTTCAAATTTGCACAGCGGTAAGCTCGTTGCAGGCTCATGTGAGCCTCACTATTTAAGATTCCTGGTAAGATCCCTTGTTATCCCTCTTTAAAAGTGTAGACACGACAGTCTTATTAAAATCAATATACAGGTAGTTTATTCATTTTCATTCAGTTCACAATTAGATTCCTGAAGGCAGGCTTAAGTTACAAAAGTATATCTATATCTATATCTATACATAAACTATAATCTAAGGGAGTTCGTCCCAAGTGACTGCGACTGAGCAGTCCCTTCTCCTAACACATAGAAAAAAACAAAATGGAGAAGAAAGAATGAAGCACATGGAGGAGGTGTGCTCCTCCACCCAGAATAGGCCACACCTATTTCAAGTCACATGTAGAGGAAGCGCTTGTCCCAGCTCAGGAGGAAAGAGGAAGTTTTCTCCTGGGTGGCACAAAGCATCCCCTAGCATGTGCACTCTAGGAATGTTGTACCTGACTACTACGAATTTCATATCCCACAGACCCAAGCTCCTCCTGCCCACTGACCAGAAAAGTCATGTCCCCCACAAAAAAAGCCCACCCTGAGATTCCTTCTCCTTTCGCTCTCCAATTTTACAAAGGCAAACTCCTATTATGCAAGAAATTGCTTAATAAAGAATTGTCGTGGTGCCCTCATTGTGAATAAGTGAGGTTCATAGACCACAGAATCATAGAGTTGGAAGGGACCAAGAGGGTCTTCTAGCCGAACCCCCTGCAATGCAGGAACCCACAACCCCCAATGCTCTACCAACTGAGTTATCCCAAGACTCGGATCAAATTCAGCCGATAGGATTGCAATGAATCGGGAGCAAAGCTTTTCTATGAATATATTACCTCAAGTTATTCTGATGCTTCCAAATGCACTGGTACAAATAAATTTTCAGATTGAACAAGTGGTATAATTACTATTGTTGTAGTTGTTGTTGTTATTATTATTATTCTCCAGGCAATTTGGATGACTTCCAGCAAAATATAAAAACATAATAAGACACCAGACATTAAAAATGTCCTGATTCTGCTTCTTTGACAGAAGCCGACAAATTTAGTTTAGATGCTCTATATCAACTCAATGACAGGGAACCAGGCAGAGGGCCTTCTTGGTAGTGGCACCTGCTCTGTGGAACGCTCTCCCGTCAGATGTCAAGGAAATAAGCATCTATCTGACTTTTATAAGACATCTGAAGGCAGCCCTGTATGGAGAAGCTTTTAATGTTTCATGTTTCATTGGTTTTTAAAAAATATTCTGTTGGGAGCTGCCCTAGTAGCTGGGGAAACCCAGCCAGATGAGCGGGTATAAATAATGTTGTTGTTATCATATTATTATTATGCTTAATTGATAGCAGTTCCCGGAAGCCGCCAGAGGGAAGAGATGCACTTGGGCTCCAATCCTCCTTGCAGGCTTGGCCACCGTGAGGAGACAGTGCTGAGATTCCTGCATTGCAGGGGGTTGGACTAGATGACTCTCAGGGTCCCCTTCCATCTCAACGATTCTATGATTCTAAGAGGGTGCGGGACTAGATGGGCTTGATCAAACTACAGGGCTCTTCATGTGATCTGTCTGTGCATGCAGACGAGTGTGTGTGTGTGTGTGTGTTTTGACAGAGAGAGAGAGAGAGAGAGAGAGAGAGAGACAGAGAGAACCTTCAGGAAGAGGCCCCTGTCTCTTATTTGCAACCAATATGAATTAGCTCCAATACCCCCACACTTCAACCACTGCTTCCCTGCCTGCTCTCTCTCCACCCCCAACCCCAGTTCCATAGTTATTGCATTGCATTGCACACCCACACCCCCTAAAGCTTGCTGCACCCCGAGGCGCTTTGCACTCAGCGGATTCCTTGCAGGACAAGGGCAGAGCACGACGGCAGAGGGGGTGGGTCAGCTGTTCTAATTAAGCCGCGCGCCCCTTTCCCAAGTCAGTATGGAATAGCAGCACCCCCCTCTCTCTCTCTCTCTCTCTCTCTCTCTCTCGCAGCTTGCACTCTCTCTCTCTCTCTCTCTCTCTCAGCTTGCACTCTCTCTCTCTCTCTCTCTCTCTCTCTCTCTCGCAGCTTGCACTCTCACTCTCACTCTCACTCTCTCTCTCTCTCTCTCTCTCTCTCAGCTTGCACTCTCTGGCTTTAACCCTTAAAGCAAGGAGCATCTGTTCCCTATACGCCCAGGTTCCCTCCCTCCTCTCCCCATTGGCTGGGTACTGCAATTGTCCCGCCCCCGGAGATATCAGGCCTCCTAGGCGGGAGCTCCCATTCCCGCCCCCGCTGCCCAGGGTCGCTGCCACCATCGCCAGGATTTCGGGTGAGTGCAAAGCCAGCGGCGGGGAAGGAGGGGAGGGGCTTGGCAAGGGGTGGGGGTCCAGGATGAGAAGCCCCGGGACGGGGAGAAGAAGAGAAGGGAGGAAAGGGAGCTGTTCTTTTTAACGGGGCCTTGAAGGTGGATTGGGGGTGGGGGATTTCCGTTGTGGAAAGAGAGAAGCTTCCTCCTGCCCGGATCTGGTGCAAAGGGAGTTGCAGGGAAGGAGGCGGGAAAGGGGAGAGGGTTGGGTATTGCAGACCAGCCTCGCCATAGTAGTAATAATAATAATAATAATAATTATTATTATTATTATTGCAGGCCAGCCTCGCCATAGTAGTAATAATAGTAATAATACTATGCTATTTATACCCCGCCTCCATTTTCTGGATTTCCCCAGCCACTCTGGGCGGCTTCCAACAAAATAAGAAACACCAAAAACATCCAAACATCCAAGTCTTCCGTTTTGTAGAGGAGATGGGGACACGGATTGCTGGATGGCAGAGGGAGAAAGAGGAAAAGATGGCGAGGAAAACAAAGGCAGGGGGGTCCTGGCAGGAAGAAGGAAGGGGTGAGGCCTTCTCCAAAGCAGCTCTTTGTTCCTTGAACTCCTTGCATAAAGTAGTGGGGGCAGGTTTGATGAGGCCCTAAGCTACTGGAGGTCATGGGGCCCTTCATATGTCCAGCTATCCTTTCTCAACAGCAAATTGTTGCTGTTTTTTGTGTTGAATATAGGCTGTGTGGTAATTTATGGACCTAATAGGTATCTAAAACCATTTGCACATAACAGAGTATGTATTTTCTCAAAGTAATTGTTGAACTGAAATACAGTTACGAAGTATATTAATAGTGAAATAATTATTAAGCTCTAACTTAAAATGATTTTGTTATTCATAACAAACTTAATAATGCAAACACATTGGCATTTGGCAATAACAAAAGTTCCTTTAGAAACACAATTTACAGACTCCTGATCTAGTCCTAGAAACTTGCTATAATAATAGGTGTAAATGATGCAAACTACTAATAATTATAAATAGCATTATTAACATGAAATTAATTGTTATAACCTGTACAATGCAATTGTAGTTAATACAATGCATTTTTTTATATCAATATCAATATTACCATAATAGTCCACATTCTTCATTGGGACAGCAGACCTCTATACCCTGTTACACTTAGTGAGTGTAAAAGACAGTATTTCTAGTAATATGTCGCAATTTTAAATAATACCAATACTATACACACCTGTACATAAAAATTATTTTACAGGACTAATTGTATTAATGCATCTACCCAATACCCATTCAGCTGTATAATTTTATCATGATTCATTGTGTACTGTGTATACAAACAGTACAGAAACATGATCTAAATTACAATACTTTCCTTCTTGCCTTTGCCAAAGCAAAGTCACTGATGATATCATCAAATGATAAACTGCTTAGCTTGTCACTTTCTATATACATGAGGCTGAAGTAATTTATCTTGAGACATTGTTGTTCCAAATTCGTTTTTTATCCTCTTCAGTCGAGGAACGGATCTTTACAAATGGCAATTTGCAATCATCATTCAAAGGAACATTCTCAGAATTGCTTCTACATTAGCGAATGCTGATTGGACATCGTTGTTGTTGTTTAGTCACTTAGTCGTGTCTGACTCTTTGTGACCCCATGGACCAGAGCACGCCAGGCACTCCAGTTTTCCACTGCCTCCTGCAGTTTGGTCAAACTCATGCTAGTAGCTTTGAGAGCACTGTCCAACCATCTCATCCTCTGCATATAAGTTAAATAAGCAAGGAGACAATATACAGCCTTGCCGTACTCCTTTCCCAATTTTGAGCCAATCAGTTGTTCCATATCCAGTTCTAACTGTTGCTTCTTGTCCCACATAGAGATTTCTCAGGAGACAGATGAGGTGGTCAGGCACTCCCATTTCTTTAAGAACTTGCCATAGTTTGCTGTGGTCCACATAGTCAAAGGCTTTTGCGTAGTCAATGAAGCAGAAGTAGATGATTTTCTGGAACTCTCTAGCTTTCTCCCTAATCCAGTGCATGTTTGCAGTTTGGTCTCTGGGTCCTCTGCCCCTTCAAAATCCAGCTTCCACTTCTGGGAGTTCTCAGTCTACATACTGCTTAAGCCTGCCTTGTAGAATTTTAAGCATAACCTTGCTAGCGTATGAAATGAGCACAATTTTGTGGTAGTTGGAGCATTCTTAGGCGCTGCCCTTCTTTGGGATTGCGTTGTAGACTGATCTTCTCCAATCCTCTGGCCACTGCTGAGTTTTCCAAACTTGCTGGCATATTGAGTATACCACCTTAATAGTATCATCTTTTAAGATTTTAAATAGTTCCACTGGAATGTCATCACTTCCACTAGCGTTGTTATTTGCAGTGCTTTCTAAGGCCCGTTTGACTTCACTCTCCAGGATGTCTGGCTAAAGGTCAGTAACCACACTACCTGGGGTGTATGGGACATCCATATCTTCCTGGTATAATTCCTCTGTGTATTCTTGCCACCTCTTCTTGATGTCTTCTGCTTCTGCTAGGTCCTTACCACTTTTGTCCTTTATTATGGTAATCTTTGCACAAAATGTTCCTTTCATATCTCCAATTTTCTTGAACAGATCTCTGGTTTTTCTCATTCTATTGTTTCCCTCTATTTCTTTGCACTGTCCATTTAAGAAGTTCCTCTTTTCTCTCCTTGCTATGTGTTGGAAGTCTGCATTCAGTTTTCTGTATCTTTAACTATCTCCCTTGCATTTTGCTTGCCTTCTGTCCCCCACGGTTTGGCCTCATTGGACAACCACTTTGCTTTCTTGCATTTCCTTTTCATTGGGATTGTTTTCATTGCTGCCTCCTGTATGATGTTCCGAGCCTCCATCCATAGTTCTTCAGGCACTCTGTCCACCAAATCTAAATCCTTAAATCTGTTCCTCTCTTCCACTGTGTATTCATAAGGGATTTGATTTTGATTGTATCTTACTGGACCAGTGGTTTTCCCTACTTTCTTCAGTTTAAGCTTGAATTTTGCTCTAAGAAGCTGATGATCTGAGCCACAGTCAGCTCCAGGTCTCGTTTTTGCTGACTGTATAGAACTTCTCCATCTTTGGCTGCAAAGAATATAATTAATATGATTTTGATGCTGCCCATCTGGTGATGTGCATGTGTAGAGTCATCTCATGTGTTGTTGGGAAAGAGTGTTTGTGATGACCAGCTTGTTCTCTTGGCAGAACTCTATTAGCCTTTGCCCTGCTTCGTTTTGAACTCCAAGGCCAAACTTGCCAGTTGTTCCTTTTATCTATTTGACTCCCTACTTTAGCATTCCAATCCCCTAGGATGAGAAGAACATCCTTCTTTGGTGTCAGTTCTAGAAGGTGTTGTAAGTCTTCATAGAACTGGTCAATTTCAGTTTTATCAGCAGCAGTAGCTGGTGCATAAACCTGGATTACTGTGATGTTAAAAGGTCTGCCTTGGATTTGTTTTGAGATCCTTCTATCATTTTTGAGATTGCATCCCAGTACTGCTTTTGCCACTCTTTTGTTGACTATGAGGACCACTCCGTTTCTTTTACGGGTTTCTTGTCCACAGTAGTAGGATATGATGATCATCCAAACTAAATTCGCCCATTCCCATCCATTTTAGTTCATTGATGCCAGGGTGTCAATATTTATTCTTGCTATCTCATTTTTTACTACAACCAGCTTACCATGGTTCATGGATCTTACATTCCAGGTTCCTATGCAATTTTTTTCTTTGCAGCACTGGACTTTTCTTTCACTTCCAGGCACATCCGCAACTGAGCGACCTTTCGGCTTTGGCCCAGCTGCTTCATCAGCTCTGGATCTACTTGTACTTGTCCTCCGCTCTTCCTCAGTAGCATGTTGGATGCCTTCCGACCTGTGGGGTTCATCTTCCAGCGTCATAACTTTTATACGACCATGGAGTTTTCTCAGCAGGGATACAGGAGTGGCTTTCTGGTTCCTGCCTATCTGTCTTGGGTGGCCCTACACTGCATAACTCATAGCGTGTCTGAGTTATTCAAGCCCCTTTGCCATGGCAAG
Organism: Podarcis lilfordi; assembly: GCA_947686815.1. Classification (NCBI taxonomy): domain Eukaryota; kingdom Metazoa; phylum Chordata; class Lepidosauria; order Squamata; family Lacertidae; genus Podarcis; species Podarcis lilfordi. The sequence continues at coordinate 1,083 of CANTUW010000074.1, read as the reverse complement.
GCAGTGATCCATGAAGGACATGGTCATTAAATATTACTTGGTACAGATCCTGATGTGTCAGATTATCATGTTCATGGCTTTGACTTTTTAATGTATTGATGAAAATGGTTGAGTTCCCCAACAAGGTTCATGTCCACATCTTCAGGATATGTTTGGCTTAAAGCATTAACTTCTTCACAAATCTCTTCCTTTGTAGCATCTAATTTTGTTAAGAATGAAATAATAATAATAATAATAATAATAATAATAATAATATTTATACCCCACCCATCCGGCTGGATATCCCCAGCCACTCTGGGCGGCTTCCAACAAAAAATTAAAAATACATAAAATCATCAATCTTTAAAAACTTCCCTAAACAGGGCTGCCTTCAGATGTCTTCTAAATGTCAGATAGTTGTTTATTTCCTTGACATCTGACGGGAGGGTGTTCCACAAGGGCAGGCGCCACCACCGAGAAGGCCCTCTGCCTGGTTCCCTGTAACCTCGCTTCTCGCCAGAAGGCCCTTGGCGCTGTACCTCAGTGTCCGGGCTGAACGATGGGGTTGGAGATGCTCCTTCAGGTATACTGGGCCAAGGCCGTTTAGGGCTTTTAAGGTCAGCTCCAACATTTTGAATTGTGCTCAGAAACATACTGGGAGCCAATGTGGGTCTTTCAAGACCAGTGTTCTGTGATCTCGGCGGCTGCTCCCAGTCAGCAGTCTTTTTTGCAGTATCATTGTATACTGATGCCCTTTGTGCCAGATTTGATTCTAATGCATCCATCGCAGGTATAAATGCTTTGATTCTGAACTTGTTTCCTGGCTCAAGGTTCTCTAAAGCTTCATCTTCATCCTCACCTATATGCCTCCTTATAGATCAGCAGTTATCAACCTGTGGGTCCCTAGATGTTGTTGGACTACAACTCCCATCATCCCTGAGCTCTGGCATTGCTAGGTAGGGGTGATGGCAGTTGTAGTTCAACAACATCTGGGGACCCACAGGTTGAGAAAGGCTGTTCTAGATCTTCTTCTGCTTTTCTTGTAATCAACATCAGGCAATTTGTCCTTTGCCTGTTCTTTAAAATGATCAAAAAGATCTCTGG
>CANTUW010000073.1:40000-49321 GCA_947686815.1 Podarcis lilfordi | reverse complement strand
ATACACAAATTCCTGCAACAGTTTGACAAGCGCAGCCGCTGGCGCGGCGCATCTTTGGTAAATGAGCACACCCAGTCTCAAGTCCTTTAGAGATAAAGTAGGTATACATTTCAGTAATACCTGGGTATATATGTATTTTGTTTTTCTAGCTTGATCACAATTATTTATTACTTCTTAACAGGTAGATGGTTAAGAGCTTAGGCGGCTTCAGTGGCAGCCCCTGGCCCCCACCCCTTGCACCCCCCAGGTACAGACGGCCCTGGCCCTCTCCGAGGGTCCGTCCAGCTCTGGGCTGCTGCTGCTGCTGCTGCTGCTGCTGCTCACTTGCAATCATAATTAAAGCTTGCTGCGTGTCCTCTGTTTTTTCTTTTCAAGGGAGGGTAACAAAATCAGACAAATTGCATTTATTCCCTTTCAATGGCGCAGAGCCAGCCAGGCAGGCAGGGGAGAGGGCAAAGCGACACATCAGCGCAGCTCCCCCTTCCCTCGAAGGCTCGGGGTACGCTTGGAGTTGCGGGCGCGGGCGGGCGGCAGGACGAATGTCACCCCCCTCAGGATGGCACCCGGGGTGGTCCAACCCCACCGCCCCCACCTTGTTCCACCTCTGTTCCCCTGGCCTGGGGTTCCCTCCCTTGGGGGTGGGATAAACGTTTAGTTGGGGCTGGGGATTAGTTTAATTTGAGTATAAATGTAAGTTTTTCTGTGGTGTTGTTGTTATTGTTAAAATTAGCTTCTACTGACTCATTGGGTTATTGTATAGTTTGTATTTGGTTCTTAAGGGGAGAGGGCCAGGGCTGCCGGGGAGGGGCCCCCAGCCAACAGAACGGCTGGGACAGAACCCCCCAGGCCATTCCAGCAGTGGAATATGATTACTATATTGAAACCGCCTTTTGCACAAAGGAGTAACAGGACATGGAGCTGAATCCTGTTGAAATATAAAATAAATGAATAAAGAAATAAATAATGCTTCAGTATCACATGCGGAAGGCTTCAGTTTGGGCTCACGTATTTATGTATTTGGTGGTTTTACATTCCCATTAATGAAGCAAATTCTGCCCACACCTTTTGCTGTCATACAACCCCAGATCATCACACTAACTGGGTGCTTCAAGGTAGGTGTAATGCAAGTGGGATGTAAATCTTCTCCGATTCTTCTTCTCACATATTTTTCTTTTCTTCTATTATGTTCTTCAAACTCACGAAATGAAAGAAGACAAAAAAACCAACCAACTTGTTAGGAATCACATAACAAGTCAACCTAAGCAAGTTGTGCTTCCTTTTTTTAGTTATTTGGCTATAAATTTTGATAGAATACAGGTAATTGCATTCTTGATTATATTATCTTTCCATTGATACATAATTCTATGATATTACTCCAAAAGCAGTAGTGTTATTGTCAGGAGTGCATGCCGGAGCCAGGCCCTGGGACCGGTAGGGCTTTGCAGGACTGGGGCTTTCCTAAGTTTGTTCTGAAGAGGCAAGGCAGGGCTGCACAGGTGAGGCCGATTGGTAACTCACAGCACCTGGTGGCAAGAGCCGGAAAGGGATATAAGGTCAGCATTTCCCTTTGGCTCTTTGCCACAGCAAAGCGTTTCCTTCCTTGGGCTTCTTGACTCCTTGCTTCCTGATCCTCGGACCCTTGGCTTCTTGACTCCTGGCTTCCGGACTCCCATTCCTGCTCCCACCCCACCGTCTTGCCCCCGGGTCCTGATGTCCTCCACCAGGACTTTGACCGCCCATAAACCGTAAAAGTTTGCTGTGGCCAACCTATGTCCCGGCCAGGGTGTCAGATGGACGGAGCCCAGCCTATAGATCTCACCACGGTGCAGCAGAACCTCTACACCCAGGGAGCTATGTTCTAGGGGGAGGTTCAAGCACTTTGAGCGGCCCCTGCTGCGGCCCCAGCCTGACGTGCTCCCCTGTCCCATAACCAGAGAGGTTCAGGGGGGAGCATGGTGTTGGCATTTGTCCAGCTCTGGCCCATCTGGAGCTGGTACTGGCTCGTCTTATCTTTAGCCCAGCAGAGCGTAGTCCGCAGACGAAAGGATAAAGCAGTATGTGCCACATGCTAATCTTTATTTCTCAACTATACCGAGAACACGCAAACATACATCTTGCCTCTGTGAGAGCAGAGAAGAAACTTACTCTCGACACAAAGAAACCGAGAGAACACTGAAAAACAGGAAACCAGTGGATGTCACATCCAGTCTCCCATTCCCGTGGGAACCCAACAGGAACTTGGACTGTGGAATGTAAACAATGTCTTGTGACATGCAGTTGCTGCTCAGTGAGGGAAATAGAAACCAACACATGGGGCCCTTCGAGGCTTTGTCAGCCAGTGTTGGCAGATGTCCGCCACCTGTGCAGCAGACTTTCCCACCCCACGGAGCAGCGTGTGCTTTATGGTCAGCCTCTTCGTGGGCCCGGCACTTTCTTGGGTCTCTCCGTACCTTGAGGCCAGCGACCATCTGCTGGGGAATTTGGACGACTTCATTGCCACCCTGGAGGGCACGCTTGGGGAGCTGAATCGCGCCCTGGCGGCTGAGATGGCCCTGCAGAACCTCCGGCAGGGGGCTTGCCCAGTTACCGAGTCCACCGCAGAGCTCCGTTGGTGGGCTGTGGACACCCTCTATGCAGCTGCCTGACGGTTCCACTTCCATCAGGGCCTTCATCCCTGCCTTAAAGATCAACTGGCGTGGGTGACCCCCCTCAGCACCCCTGACAGACTTTATCATGTTACGTATTAACATTGACCCGCGCTTGTCTGAGATTCCGAGCTCCGATCGAGGGAGTCCCCGGGGTCCAGCGCTGCAGTGGGGCTGGAAGTGGAGCCCATGCAAGTAGGTGTGGCCCGCCGCTCTCTCTAGCCAAGAGAAGGGTTTTATGCGGGCCCTGGGACTGGGCTTGTATTGCGGAGGGTGGGGCATTTCGCAGCAGAGTGTCCGGCGAAGAGGTTGGGAAACGCTAAGCCCCAGCTGTGCTAGGAGGGGCTCAGTTGAGGCTCAATCCCTGTGCACCCCATTTCCTTCTTCCTATCCATATTCTCTTTCCCCAGGGGGGCATGCTGGCCCTGGAGGCAATGATTGACTCTGGCATCTGTCCCCCCTCGCATCAGGACCCATTACCTGTGAGCCCTGTCCACTGGCCAGGAACTGTTAACGTTTCAACTAGTCCAGACGCCACATTTCCCTGTGGTCCATGGAAGCCTCTGCTTGGTCCGACATGACCCCGCCATTTCCTGGGTGCAGCGAATGTTGTGCTTCTCATCGTCTCTCTGCCACGACGTCTGTGCCCAACCCCCGTGTTGCCGCCGGCACCTGGGAAGTCTCACCAGCCGGCCCTCAGTTCTTCCACTTTGCAGGGGGCTGCCCCAGACGGGGCAGGGTTACCGGATGTCGGCCTAATCCTGGAGCCCTACCAGGATTTGGTGGACGTGTCTGAGAAAAAGGGGGCTGAGGCTTTGCCACCCCATCGGACTTACGATTGTCCTATTGACTTGCAGCCAGGAGCAGAGAGTCCTTTCGGCCGCATTTATGCCTTGTCAGCCCCTGAACTTGGGGCCCTCCGAGAGTACTTAGATGACAACCTTGCCAGGGGGTTCAGTCGCCCCTCTACTTCCCCTGCTGGCCCCCCTCCCCCACCTGCATGTTTTCCGGCTGCCTGCGCATCCCTAGAATGCTTCCCTAGAATGCGCATCCCTAGAATGCTTCCCTGGACGCAGCAGCACCGGAGCACGGAGAGGAGGTGGCGGCGGCTGTCGGTTGCGCTCCTAGGCGCCGGAAGCTGAGCCGGGTGGGCTGGAGCCTGCGCACAGGACACGATCCTTTCCGCTCTGCTTGCCAGGAGGGCAGGGGATTTCCCTGCTCTTTCTTGCGTTCGTCTGCCACCAATCTCCTTGCTGAGCGTGTCTGCTTGCTGCGAGGTGACGCTGCTGCAGCCTGCGCTGAGCAACGGAAGGGGAAAGGAGCGTGTCTGCCTGCTGATTCCTTCCTAGCTGCGTCACCTCGCACCAAGCAGACACGCTGAGCGAGGGAAATGGGCCATTGCTGGCCCGATCCGAGCAAACACAGCAACCGAAAACAGAAGAGGGTGGGCAGTAAGACCCTGAGGCAGAGGGCAGGAAAGGAATTCACTGCGGCTGTGTACTCCCTGCCAGAAAGGGACCAGAACAAGAAGAGGGGAGCAGCAGCTGACTTTCACTACCCAGTTAAAACCATACGCAGCAGGAGTCACAACTGAATCCTTAGGAAGGCGCTACAATAATTAGGCAAGGGGAACAGGGCTGATGAACAGACGGTAGTCTTGGGATGCCATACAGATCGAGAGACTCCACACACAAGGTCACTCCAACGCCCCCTTTAACCACGCGCTCTCCCGTGCAGCAACACGACTCACACGCCTCCACACACACATCAAAATATGCCCGATACAGGAACCCCAGCAGCCTCCTCTCTGCAGCCTTCCCTCCTCCGTAACACGCGATCTGATTTTGGCCCCTGCACTTGGGCCAGTCGGCTCCAGGGACCACATATTCGCTCAGTAAGACACACAGCCATTTCCCCTTACTTTTGAGGAGGAAAAAGTGTGTCTTATCGAGCGAAAAATACGGTCATTTTCCCTTTCAAACAGGATACGTGAACCTCTAAGAGAACTCAAAACCCACATAAGGAAAATGTTTAATAATTTGTCGACTGTGTCTAAATTAACAAAGGTTTTGTCCCTTCATTTCTACCACAGCCAAAGTAAGTGAAGGAAATTAGACTGAGCAGAAAATAACAGTAGTAATTATATGTAAAGGTGATAGTATTTAAATGAATAAAATGCTGAACTCTAAGTGGTTTTTTTATCGTTTACAGCTTCCCTTATGATATTCCCCCTCTTTGGCTTCTTACCCCTTCAGGTGTTAAACAGGGTTGTGTTATTGCCCCAGCTCTATTCATTATTTTCATTGCCACGATCCTACACGTTGTCGAAGGGAAACTCACCACCGGAGTAGAAATCGTATATCGAACAGATGGAAAGAAAGCTCTTCAATCTGAGCAGGCTGAAAGCAGGGAGTAAGGTTACCGTAACTTCCGTCATAGAGCTTCATAGAATCATAGAATCATAGAGTTGGAAGAGACCACAAGGGCCATCGAGTCCAACCCCCTGCCAAGCAGGAAACACCATCAGAGCACTCCTGACATATGGTTGTCAAGCCTCTGCTTAAAGACCTCCAAAGAAGGAGACTCCACCACACTCCTTGGCAGCAAATTCCACTGTCCAACAGCTCTTACTGTCAGGAAGTTCTTCCTAATGTTTAGGTGGAAGCTTCTTTCTTGTAGTTTGGATCCATTGCTCCGTGTCCGCTTCTCTGGAGCAGCAGAAAACCACCTTTCTCCCTCCTCTATGTGACATCCTTTTATATATTTGAACATGGCTATCATATCACCCCTTAACCTCCTCTTCTCCAGGCTAAACATGCCCAGCTCCCTTAGCCGTTCCTCAGAAGGCATCGTTTCCAGGCCTTTGACCATTTTGGTTGCCCTCCTCTGGACACGTTCCAGTTTGTCGGTGTCCTTCTTGAACTGTGGTGCCCAGAACTGGACACAGTACTCCAGGTGAGGTCTGACCAGAGCAGAATACAGTGGCACTATTACTTCCCTTGATCTAGATGCTATACTCCTATTGATGCAGCCCAGAATTGCATTGGCTTTTTAGCTGCCGCGTCACACTGTTGGCTCATGTCAAGTTTGTGGTCAACCAAGACTCCTAGATCCTTTTCACATGTACTGCTCTCAAGCCAGGTGTCCCCCATCTTGTATTTGTGCCTCTCATGTTTTTTGCCCAAGTGCAATACTTTACATTTCTCCCTGTTAAAATTCATCTTGTTTGTTTTGGCCCAGTTCTCTAATCTGTCAAGGTCGTTTTGAAGTGTGATCCTGTCCTCTGGGGTGTTAGCCACCCCTCCCAGTTTGGTGTCATCTGCAAATTTGATCAGGATGCCCTTGAGTCCATCATCCAAGTCGTTGATAAAGATGTTGAATAAGACCGGGCCCAAGACAGAACCCTGTGGCACCCCACTAGTCACTCTTCTCCAGGATGAAGAGGAACCATTGATGAGCACCCTTTGGGTTCGGTCAGTCAGCCAGTTACAAATCCACTGAGTGGTAGCATAGTCAAGACCGCATTTTACCAGCTTCTTTACAAGAATATCATGGGGCACCTTGTCAAATGCCTTGCTGAAATCAAGGTAGGCTACATCCACTGCGTTCCCTTCATCTACCAGGCTTGTAATTCTGTCAAAAAACAAGATCAGGTTAGTCTGACATGACTTCTTTTTCAGAAATCCATGCTGACTATTGCTGATCACAGCATTCCTTTCTAGGTGCTCACAGACTGTTTGCTTAATGATCTGCTCCAGAATCTTCCCTGGTATTGATGTCAGACTGACTGGGCGGTAATTATTTGGGTCCTCTCTTTTCCCCTTTTTGAAAATAGGGACAACATTTGCCCTCCTCCAGTCTGCCGGGACTTCGCCTGTTCTCCAGGAATTCTCAAAGATGACTGCCAGTGGTTCTGAGATCACATCTGCCAGTTCTTTTAATACTCTTGGATGCAGTTCATCTGGCCCTGGAGACTTGAATACATCTAAACTAGCCAAGTATTCTTGTACTATCTCCTTAGTTATTCTGGGCTGTGTTTCCTTTGCTGAATCATTTGCTCCAAATTCTTCAGGTCGGGCATTGTTTTCTTTATCAGAGAAGACTGAGGCAAAGAAGGCATCGAGGAGTTCAGCCCTTTCTGTGTCCCCTGTTTGCATTTCACCATCTTCTCCTCTGAGTGACCCCACTGTTTCTTTGTTCTTCCTTTTGCTACGAACATACCCATAAAAGCCTTTTTGTTGATTTTAACCTCTCTAGCAAGCCTGAGTTCATTCTGTGCTTTAGCTTTTCTCACTTTGTGTCTACACGAGCTGGCTATTTGTTTGAATTCCTCTTTGGTGGTTTCCCCCTTTTCCATTTTTGTACACATCCTTTTTTAATCTTAACTCAGTTAAAAGTTCTTTAGATAGCCACCCTGGCTTCTTTAGGCACCTTCCATGTTTCCGTCTCATTGGTATTGCCTGACGTTGTGCTTTTACTATCTCCCTCTTAACAAACTCCCAGCCATCATGAACTCCCTTTCCTTTTAGTATTACTGTCCATGGGATCTCACCCAGCACTTCCCTAAGTTTTATGAAGTCGGCTTTCTTAAAGTCAAGAAATTGAGTCCTAGTATGCTTGGCTGCTCCTTTCTGCTGTATAGTAAACTTCAGAAGAGCATGATCACTCGCGCCTAATGATCCTTCCACTTCTACCCCACTAACCAGGTCATCAACATTGGTTAGGACCAGATCTAAAATGGCTGTTCCTCTTGTTGCTTCTCCCACTTTCTGGACAATGAAGTTGTCTGCAAGGCCAGTGAGGAATCTGTTTGACCTTATGCTCTTGGCTGAGTTTGACATCCAACAAATATCCGGGTAATTGAAGTCCCCCATTACTACTATCTCCCTTCCTTTTGCATGCTTGGCCATCTGTTCCAGGAAGGCATCATCTATGTCCTCCGTTTGGCTTGGGGATCTATAGTAAACTCCCACAATGAGGTCCCTGTTATTCTTCTCTCCCTTAATTTGGACCCAAATGCTCTCACTTTGGCTTTGAGGTTCTAAATCTTGGATCTCTTCACAGGTATACACATCCCTGACATATAACGCCACTCCTCCTCCTTTCTTGTCTGGTCTGTTTCTCTGAAATAGATTGTATCCCCCATTATTACATTCCAATCGTGGGACTTATCCCACCAGGTTTCAGTGATGCCTATTATGTCATATTTAGTTTGCTGTACCAAGAGCTCAAGCTCATCTTGTTTATTTCCCATGCTTTGAGCATTAGTGTACAGACATTGAAGTCCATTAATCATTCCCCTGTGACTCTTATTTAAGGATTTTTTCCTCCCACCACTAGGTCTGCGTGCTGTTTGCTCCATTTGGTCTATGACATTTGGATGATCATCTTCATCAATTGGTAGACTCCTACCTTCAGGAGCACTGTCTCCCTCCCACACATTAGTCAGTTTAAAGCCCTCCTGATGAGGTTTCTGAGATTTTTGGCAAAAACATTTCTCCCAACCGTTGTGAGGTGCAGCCCATCGCTTGCCAGAAGTCCATCTTCAAGAAACTGCAGTCCGTGATCTAAGAATCCAAACCGTTCCTGTTTACACCATTTGCGAAGCCAGCTGTTCACTTCCACTATTTTCCCTCTCTCCCTGGGCCACGTCGTTCAACTGGGAGGACAGATGAGATGACAATTTGTGCATTTAATTGCTTCAATTTCCTGCCCAGAGCCTCGTAGTCTCTTTTGATCTTCTGGAGGCTATTGCTTGCAGTGTCATTGGTTCCCACATGAACCAAGAGGAAGGGGTATTTGTCAGTGGGTTTTATGATTCCTTGCAGTCGTTCAGTTACATCTTGGATCTTAGCCCCAGGGAGACAGCACACTTCCCGAGACATCTTGTCAGGCCCACAGATCACTGCTTCTGTTCCCCTCAGTAGAGAATCCCCTATCACCACTACACGCCTCCTCTTAGGTCTGGTCGGGGTTCTTCCGTGAGCTGTCCGTTCCAAGGTCGCCTGCACATTCCCTGAGGACTGACTTTGCTGCTCGTCTTCATTTACCTGATCGACTGTAATGAGGGAGAGATCCTCAAATGGAGTCTGCTCTTCGTCTTCCATGCTAGGGGAGAGGACCTCAAAGCGATTGTGTATTTCTAAACAATCAGAGCGAACCCTGGGCCTCCTACTTCTTTGAGTCACGTTTCTCCATATATCTGGCTCCTGTGTTGGTGAACTAGACTCCTTCTCAGGGGAGTCCCCTGTCTCCTCCTTGGTGGAGATGGTGTGCTCTGTTGCTTCCAAGAAGAGCTCCAGCTCTCTAATTCTTTGGAGTGTAGCTACACGTTCCTCCAGTTGCTGGACTTTGTCTTTTAAGAGGGCAATCAACATGCGATTGCTGCAGGTAAAGCTGCCTGCAACCTTTGGCAGGATGGCAAACATTGCTCAGGAACCGCAGGCGACTGCAGCTGTTCCCTCCCCCTCCATCTTGAGAACGTGTCGTTGGGGGTGGCTACAGCAGTCCTCCATCATAAAAAGCGTGAAGACAGGACAAATAACTCCCGGCCAAAAAATCCGAGGTCTCCCCCAACAAACGTTTGAGACGAGCTCCCTGAAATCTAAAAGATGGATCAAACTGCGCGCGCCGCTGCCCTGCAAGCTCTGATAAGCTCCTCCCACAGCTAATCACC